>JAMKCH010025575.1:0-21485 GCA_023653785.1 Ophioderma brevispina | reverse complement strand
AGGGTTGGTAGAGTGATGGTAGGAAACCTATAGAAGTTTACAGGAGATGCAAAAATCTAATTTGATGATTTTTATTTTTATAGATATTTTAATATTCTTTTATTATCTTTTAATAATTTAAGGCTTTTAGCTTTACAGTATTCTTTTCAGATTGTTATCAGAAATAAAGGTATCTAGTCAGGGCACTGATCGAAATTAGCACAAATACTTCAAAGGTCAAATGCGCAATTCTCAAGTTCATTCCACAAAATATTGTAATGGTCGGTTTCTGTTGGACTATACTTGACATATTGTAAATACATTTTGTGTTAGGGACCCGTTGATTTTTATACATTTGAAACTTTGGCAAATTTTAAATAGTTTTCTATTAAGTCATCCCCCCTATGACAAGATCTAGTAAATTTGAATAGATGTTTTTTCAAGAGTGCATCATTTGTTTAGCCCTAAATGTAAATTAAACTTCATTGTATATTGTTCTTTAAAAATAAATAAAAAATTAAAAAAAAAAAAAAAATTATATCAAAAATTTTTTACTAAACTTTAAGACTTATCTACATATTTAATGTAATTTTGTTCCCAATGTTAGTTAAATTTCAATTTTATGATACTCTATCATCACAAAGTATGTATACATTCTAAAATAACAAACCTGATGTCACACATTATTAAAAGTTTAAACCTTCTTTTCTAATTAGTCGCTGTTCAAATATATTAATGCCACCCTTTTCTTTTAATCTGAAGGCTGTCAATGTCATTGTTTTACTAGCATCGTATACCCTAATAATACATTAGGTCATTTTGGGTTGTTATATGTACAAATAAATCAAACCATTTTGTGCTACAAATAAGAAAAAATTGTGGTTGCAAAGTTGGATTCCAAAAACTCTGAATCCTGAATTGGTGTAAAAGGTTTGTGCTTGTTAGGAAGCAGTCAAAACCATTGAAGTAACGTTAAAGTGATTTTGAAGATAAATTCTCAGGTTAAAACTCATGGTGGGTGGTTTACAGAATATTAACTAACAAATCAATGAGTGACTAGAGATAGAATAGGCAAACTAAACTGACCAAACACGTTTTTTTTTTTGTTTTTCATTTAAACATGCTTGTATGTTATTCTGTAGATTGTCAATTTTACGAGTAATTAATATCTTTAAACTGAAAAAAAAGGACCTCACGTAGGTTTGAATCGTTCAATAAGATTGTTTGAAAATCCCAATTTTCCCGAAAATTTCATTTAAAATTATTCCCTAAAATTCCCGTTAATTCCCAAACTTCCCATGGAAAATTTCCCACTCTGAAAAATTTCCGGGAAATTTGCAACACTACTACGCCTATGTAAAATATTATTCAAGAAAACCACCGGTCCAGAATCTTATGGTTGCACAGTATGCCCTTATGTTCCCATATGCCTTTGGGAACGCCATGACCTACTTGGACCTTTGACCCAAAATATCAAAACATTCCAAGTTAAGTGTATAGCCACCAAACTTGCTCAAGATAACCACTGGGCCAAGACCCATGGGCTATATGTCAATTGACCTGTGATGACTACATGACCTAGGACCCACAACACAACTACGTATCTCTACCAGCCAATTTGATGGGTTATTCATAATGATGCACGCGTTAAAAACTAGTCCTCTTTCCAAAGGTAGAGACAAAAAAACTGCATGAAAAATGGCATATTCCTAACTTTTTAGCCGAAAAATAGAATTTCCCCTATGTGTGTGTCGATGGAAAGATGGATTTGGAAATTGACAATTTTGCTAAAATGCGAACTTTATGACGGCATTGTGACATAAGGCGAGGCATATGTTGGTACTCATTTTGGTATCAATGGAAAGAGGAGGACCATAGCTATCTATTGGTACCAAAATCAAGTGCCTGTGGTTTTTGTGTTGTGCTAGGCAGGTGGTACGTCTCTCACGATGGGGGGGGGTGTGGGGGTGGTTGCATTTTGGCAGCCATTTTAAAAAGCAACCTTAACGTTTAACCAGGGTGGGGATTTTTGCAGACAACCTGAATTCATTTGTAATGGTCTTGTTTCTGTGGGCCATATACTGAACATATTTTTTAAATCATTTTTGTGTTAGGACGTTTGATGTTTACATTTTGAACTTTGGCAATTTTAAATAGTTTTCTATTAAGCATCCCCTCTGCCAGATCTATGTAAATTTGAATAGATTTCTTTTTCAAGAGTGCTCAATTTGTTTAGCCCTAAATGTAAATTAAACTCATTATAAGTAGTAGTTTTCTAAAATCTGCAAGACCCACTTTGACCCAGACCCGCATTTATTACAAAATTTTACTAACTTGAGACTTATATCACATATTTAATGTAAATTTTGTTCACATGTTATTTAAAATTTTTCAATTAAAAAAAAAAAAAAAAAAAAAAAAAAAAAAAAAACACAATTCTAAAATAACACCTTGTAAAGTCCACACATTATGAAAAGTTTTAACCATTTCTAATTAGTCTGTTTGTGAAATATATTAATGCACTTTTTTCTTTGAAATTTAATCTGAAGGCTGTTTTCAATGTCATTTGTTTTAATAGCATTGTATACCGTAATCATTACATTAGGCATTTTTGGGTTGATTATATGTACAACACAAATCAAACCTATTTGTGCTACAAATAAGAAAAATTGGGGAAAGTTGGATTTCCAAAAATCTAAATCAGTTGAATTGGCTTAAAATGTTTGTGCTTTTTTAGGAAGCAGTCAAAACCATTTAATTTAAAGTTAAAGTTATTTTGGAAGATAAATTCTCATTTAAACTCATGGTGGGGGTTTACAGAATCTAAACTAACACATCAAGTGAGTGGATTAGAATGAGCAAATAAAACTGCCCGCAAACGACACGTTTTTTTTGTTTATTCACATTTAAAACATGCTTGTTTGTTATTCTGTAGCATTTCAATTGTAAACAGAGTTATCTTAAAACTGAACAAAAGGACCTCATCGTTTGTATCGATTTCAAAAGATTGTTAAAATTCCCAATTTTCCCCGAAAATTTCCTAAAGTCCCATAAATTCCCGTTATTTCCCAAATCCCAAGGAAATTTCCCACTCTGAAAATTCCGTCAACCGGGAATTTTGCAAACCCTACTCGCCCTATAATAATATTAAAGAGAAAACCACGGTCCCAGAACTCTTATGGTATGCACAGTATGCCCTCTTATGTTCCCATATGCCCCTTGGACCTCCAATGACCCCTACTTGACCTTTGACCCAAAATATAAACATTCCAAGTTAATTTCTAAAGCACCAAACTTGTCCAAGATCACCACTTGGCCCAAGACCCATCGGGGCTATATGTCAATGACCTGTGATGATCCTACAATGACCTAATGACCCCACAACTACGTATTCTCTAATTCTCTAACCATCCCAATTGATGGGTTACCGCATCATTGATGCACTCAGTTATAAAACTAGTCATTTTCCATACCCAAGTAGAGGCCAAAAACTGCAATGAAAATTGGATATTCCAACAGTTTTTGCGAAAAAGCGAATTTTCCCCCCCTATGTGTGTCGATGGAAATTGACAATGTTTTTGCTAAAATGCGAACTTTATGACGTCATTGTGACATAATGCTAGGACATGTTTGTACTCATTTTGGGTTATCAATGGAAAGAGGGAGACCATAGCTTATCTATTGGTACCAAACAAGTCCTGTGATTTTTTTGTGTTGTGCTAGCATGTTGGGTACTGTCTCTCCCTAGGGTGGGTGGTTCATTTGGCACCATTTAAAAGCACCTTCAAACCGTTAAACCCAGGGTGGGGATTTTTGCGGACAACCTGAATTCAGTTGTTATGGTATAAACTTCACAAAAAATGGTTGTCCTCCAAAAATCCGGGGGGGGGGGGGTCAGGGGGTCTGGTAGCCCGTATTCCTATGGATAGTGCGTCTTTTATCCAGAGTAATCCAGCCCAACTCATAAGAATTTTGGTCATTGTCCCCTTCTCCCTAGATCATAATTTCCCTTGCAAAATAAAAGACTTTGGTGTGAAAATAACTTTTTCCCAATAATTTGTATTGCATTGATGTTCAATATCATGACATGATCAAAATTCTCATGCATTTGGTCAAAACTGTTAAAAATCGGAAAATGACTGTACGCAGAAAATTTCCACTTATAGAGAAGGTTCCTTTCCTGCTACATCAAGAGTTGAATGACCCAGGTATTAAATGAATTTTCGTGTCAGTGATCAAAAATTTTTGTTTTTTAATTCAAAGTATGCAAGCTATTATAGTTATTTGAAGGCAGTGCAACGTTTGGGCATAGGGATAGTAAGAGATGGAAAGTGCGTCCAAACCACCCACGCCATACTTACCATCACCCCAGGGGGCCCCACCAGGGCAAGGGTAGTAGAACTGGGTATAACACAATAAAATTCTACCAGTTCCATATGCCAGATTGTATAATTAATAAATAAAAGGGTAACTGGGGATCTATTCTTCCGTTATTCAGGGGGGGGGGAGATGCGCTATCATGAGGGGGTGAGGGGCGCGCGCCTCCCGGTAAGGCCAAAAAAATTGTTTGATTGCCATAGATGACATTTTAGAGTTGGGTCGGTCGGGCGGAAAACCCTTTTTTTTTTTAAGTCAATAGCAACTGTATGAAGCATGTTTGTTTGTATTAATAGTTAACAAACACTAAAAATCAAGTTGATTCTTACTCAAAAAATGCTCTTTGTACCTTATGAACACCGCCACTACATGCTAGACAACTGTTTTAAACATCTTTTTTAACAGTTAAAATTGAAAAAGAAAAAAATAAAAAACTTTTTAGGAATTTTTCAAATTAGGGTCGGTATCGTTTGTAAGTAAAAGGAAAAAAAACCTTTTTCCTGATTTCCTTTCCAAATGAGGGGTCGGTGCGATGAGGACCATCACACAATTTTTTTTTTGCCTAATTCCTGCAAAAATCTTCCAAAATCAGCCAATTTTGGACAAGTTTTTCAGCCCCCCGGTAATTTTGATGTTTTTCAAATCCTGGATCCACCACCCCCTGTTATTCATCCTGATGTTGGGGGATATGTTTTGTCTCGATGGTCATTTGGGGAAGCTTTGGATGTTTAGGTGATTGGTACCAATGTTTAAATTTGGGGCAGAATTTGGATAAAATGTGTCAAGGAGGGGAAACATTCTGATTTTCTGGAAAAAATGAGACACCCTCTGGCTCCTGTTTATCCACAAATAACCGTAGCCACTCGGTATAAGCCCACCTTCGGGTATATAAGCCCACCCCAATTTTTAAAGAGATCAGGCGCTAGCATAACTGGGTATAAGCCCAGGTGGTAATTTTGCAGTCAGGAGACATGTGGCAAAGTATTACACAAACAAAATCACATTTTAAAACTTGAACTATCCTATAGGGCCATCAAGTAGGCCAATTCATTGGCTGTTGCTATAATTCATATCAAATGATGAATGTGATTTAAAATTGGAACTTATGTTTTTAATTAAATGTTTTATTATCTGCTACAACTAAAGTGTACATTAAATTGTATATGGTGACTAATATGTTCTTGAAATGATACTTTTGCAATTTTGTATCGAATATTTGCTCCCAAGTTCTAATCCCCCTCCCCGGGTATAAGCCCACCCCTATTTTTGAAGTAAAATCCCCTCTTGGGGGTGGGGCTTATACCCGAGTGCTACGGTAATATTAATGGGTCTGGGCAAGTAAACACATGAATAATTATTGAGGCGAAGCCGAGGGCAATTTTTTAGTGAATGTTTTTAATGCCTAGGATTGTAGTTTTTGTGGGAAACGTCTGTATATATTTGTGTTTAATGTGTGTGTGTGTGTGAGCACCTGCAAATTTTGTGTGTCCATGAGAAGACCCCACTCGCACAATTCCAAAAAAATATACCCTCATTTTTGTGGGCCGCCCACTATAGGCTGGCAGGCCCACTTAGTAAGCCGTTGTGCTTGTGGTAATGTGTGTGTGTTTTGTGTGTGGGTGTATGTGTGGTCACAATTAAGTTTTTTTTTTCTAAATTGACCTCAATTGAAAAGTTTAACTTAACTTCAATTGGAACCAAGCTTCTGTCATAGGTGCCAATGGGAATCCCTCATAGTTGTTAGGTCAAATGTCATTTGAAAGGTCAAAGGTCGTGTTGAAAGGTCAAGGGTCGTGGTTGAAAGTCAAAGGTCGTGGTTTAAAGGTCAAAGGTCGTGTTGAAAGGTAAAGTTCCGTGTTGAAAGGTCAATGTTCGTGTTGAAGGGTCAAGGGTCGTGTTGAAAGGTCAAAGTTCGTGTTGAAAGTCAAAGGTCTTGTTTGAAAGGTCAAGGTCGTTTTTGAAAGGTCAAAGGTCGGGTTGAAAGGTCAAAGGTCTTGTTGAAGGTCAAAGGTCGTGTTGAAAGGTCAAAGGTCGTGTTGAAAGGTCAAAGGTCGTGTTGAAAGGTCAAATGTCGTGGTTGAAAGGTCAAAGGTCTTGTTGAAGGTCAAAGTCTTGTTGAAAGGTCAGTCGTGTTGAAAGGTCAGGGCGTGTGAAAGGTCAAGGTCGTGTTTGAAAGGTCACAGGTCGTGTTTAAAGGTCAAAGGTCTGTTGAAAAGGTCAAAGGTCGTATAAAGGTCAAAGGTCGTGTTGAAGGTCAAAGGTCGTGTTGAAAGGTCCACAGGTCCGTGTTTGAAAGGTCAAAGGTCGTGTTGCAAGGTCAAAGGTCGTGTTGAAAGGTCAAAGGTCGTGTGGAAAGGTCAAAGGTCGTGTTGACAGGTCAAAGGTCGTGTTGAAAGGTCCAAAGGTCGTGGTTGAAAGGTCAAAGGTCGTTTGAAGGTTCAAAGGCGTGTGAAAGGTCAAAGGGCGTGGTTGCAAGGTCAAAGGTCGGGTTGAAAGGTCAAAGGTCGTGTTGTAAAAGGTCAAAGTCGTGTGAAAGTCAAAGGTTCGTGTTTGAAAGGTCCAAAGGTCCGTTTTGAAAAGCTGTCAAAGGTCGTGTTGAAAGGTCAAGGTCGTGTTGAAAGGTCAAGGTCGTGTTGAAAGGTCAAAGGTCGTGTTGATAGTTCCAAGGTCCGTTTGAAAGTTCAAGGTCGTGTTGAAAAAGGTCAAAGGTCGTGTTGAAAGGTCACAGGTCGTGTTGAAAGGTCCAAAGGTCGTGTTTGAAAGGTCAAAGGTCGTGTTGAAAGGTCAAAGGTCGTGTGAAATCAAGTACGTTTTGGAAAGTTCCAGGTCGTGTTGAAAGGTCAAAGGTCGTGTTGACGGTCAAAGGTCGTGTTGAAAGGTCAAGGTCGTGTTGAAGAAGGTCAAGGTCGTGGTTGAAGGTCCAAGGTCGTGTTGAAAGGTCCAAAGGTCGTGTTGAAAGGTCAAAGGTCGTGTTGAAAGTTCAAAAATGTCTTGTTGAAAGGTCAAAGGTCGTGTTGAAAGGTCAAAGGTCGTATTGAAGGCAAGGTCGTGTTTAAAGGTCAAAGGTCGTGGTGAAAGGTCAAATGTCCGTGTTTAAAGGTCCAAGGTCGTGTTGAAAGGTCAAGGTCGTGTTGAAAGGTCAAAGGTCGTATAAAGGTCAAGGTCGTGTTGAAGGTCAAAGGTCGTGTTGGAAAGGTCAAGTCGTGTTGAAAGGTCAAAGGTCGTGTTGAAAAGTCAAAGGTCGTGTTTGAAGAGTCAAAGGTCGTGTTGAAAGGTCAAGGTCGTGTTGAAGGTCAAAGGTCTTGTTGAAGGTCAAGGTCGTGTTTGAAAGGTCCAAAGTTCGTGTGAAAGGTCAAATGTCGTGTTGAAAGGTCCAAGGTCGTTTGAAAAGGTCAAAGGTCGTGTTGAAAGTTCAAGGTCATGTGAGGTCAAGTTGAAAATGGGCTAAAAATGTTAAAATTGATTCTAAATTGAAAACTTGAAGTTCAATTTGGAACCAAACTATGTGTCATAGTGCACCATGCGATCCCTCATATGGTTATGATAATCAAAGGTCAACGGCCAGGGGTCAAAGGTCATGGGGCGGCCCCACAGCTTATATCTTGAATATAGCGATTGCGAAAGCCGAGAACCGCCAAATTCTAAGAGTTTTATTTAATTTTTAAGGGATGCTTTACTAATGGATTAACCCTATGTGCATAATAACAAGTCATCTGGACTAAAAGCCCAACTGGCACTCATAGCAATTTTAGGAATGACTTATGACACCGCAGGCACTCATGCGCATTGGGCAATTTACCATACAACTATTTCCTTGGAAAAACTTGAAACACAGAGAAGACGTTGAAAAAACAAATTGATTCTGATTGACTTTGAGACGTCCACGGCACGTAAACCCAATTTTCCATCGCCTGGTTGTTACCAACCCGTAGGCCACGCCTACCCGAAGTCCCCCAGGGTGTCCACGCCCTCTGGACTTATGTCGGGGCCCCTCCGATTTAGTAGATGTTCAAAGTCAACTGTTGCTCACCCTGAAGTACATCCTGGTCATTGCTTTTGATTGACTTTCGGAACTTTCCCGGCAGAACACCCAATGATTTCTAATTGACTTTCGGCCGTTTAATTTTCCGCACGTTATTCCTCTGCGGGGAATAACTCTGATTGACTCTTGTATGTCAGGAGACACTTATGTATCGATTCTCATTGACTCTTCTCAGCCGTTTTAAGAGGGGGAAAGCCCCGGTGCGTGTTAGGGTTTTATTCAGGGCTTTTCCGTAACCTGGACCCCTCTGACACTTTTTTCTGACACACTTATGATTCAGCCAACCTTCACGCATACCCTGTGCTTATTCTGTGAAAGGTTTCCGAATTCATAAGTGTGTCAAAAAATTGTCAGACGGGTCAGGTTCACAGAAACTTCCCATTACTCCAAATAACAGTTTCATCATTCATTTGTATTGGAGCTGATTTAACTTTCCTTATCCGTTCAGTAATTTGTATTTTGATATTCTCATTCAGTTTTATACACGACACAGCCATGACGAAAATCTTAAAAATCATGACAAGGTCATCAGGGGTCATTAAATTCAAGAACCAGCAAAACCCGAGGGTCATTCAATCCAGGTGATGGCAAAAAAAACACAGGTGATAGCCAAATCCAAGGACCGCCTAGTTAGGGTGGCAAAGGGGTGGAATGATTCCGGGAATTTTGGAAAAACTTCCCGGAAACTTTCTGTGAATTTTGAAGGGCCTGGGAATATTGGGAATTTCGGGGAATTTCAATTTGGCATTTATTAAGTTTTTAAACATTTTAAAGGGTACATTTTGTCCCCAGGAAAAAAAAATAAAACAACATGTGTGAGTCCTTTCTTTCATTATGTGAGTTTTGTTGCTAATTAAGATATGGACATCTTGCTATGACAGCCAATTAAAGGCACTATCAGTGATCCACACGAAAAAGATTTCAAAATAGTTGAATTTTGCAAGAAAGCTAAAAGGGGGAGGATAAGTCAATGGAATTTCCATTTAAGCTATTTTTCCCACATGAAAATTTATAGAAAAGGAAGACAAACAAAAGTACCAAGATAAGATCTCCATTCAATTACGTGTTGTTATAGGGCCCGTCCGTACGACAGTAATGACTAAAACATCTGATTTGTCCTTAGGGTGTAGGAGTAGTTAGGGGCCACCTATAGACTTGTACAGAGATCAAAAAATCTAATTTTTGATGATTTTTTTATTCTGATTTAGCAAGGTATCTATTCCCTTTAAAAGTTAAGGCTTTTAGCTTTACAGTATTCTTTTCAGATTTATCAGAAATAAAGGGTATCTAGTCAGGGCACTTGATCGAAATCTAGCCAAAATCATCAAAGGTCAAATGCGCAATTCTCAAGTTCATTACCACAAAATAAATTTGTTGTTAATGGTCTTGTTTCTGTGGGAGATACGACATATTTTTAACTCCAATTTTTGTGTTAGGGACCCTTTGATGTTAATTTGAACTTTGGCAAATTTTGAAAGAAGTTTTCTATTAAGCATCCATCTGACAAGATCTAGTAAATTTGAATAGAGGTTTTTTCAAGGTGCATCATTTGTTTAGCCCTAAGTAAATTAACTCATTGAAAGTAGTAGTTTCTAAAACTTAAAATATGGACAAAAAGACCCACTTTGACCCAGAACCCGCATTTATTACAAAATTACTAAACTTGAAGACTTATCTAGATCTTTAATGTAAATTGTTCAAAATTGTTATTAATATTTTCAATTTATGAATATATAATCATCACAAATGAATGTATACATTTAAAAGAAAAACCTTGAATAGCACACATTATTAAAAAAGTTTAAACATTTTCTACTTAGTATGTTGAAAAATATTAATGCCACTTTTTCTTTGAACGGAAGGCGTTCAATGTCATGGTTTAATAGCATTGTATACCTAACTCATTACAGAGGCATTTTGGGTTGATTATATGTACACAAAAATCAAACCATTTTGTGAACAAATAAGGCAAAAATTGTGGAAAGTTGGATTTCCAAAAAATCTTAATCCGTTGAATGGCTGAAAAATTGTTTGTGCTTGGTTAGGAAGCAGCAAAACCATTTAATAAAGTTTTAAAAGTGATTTTGAGATTAAATTCTCAGGTAAACTCATGGTGGGTGGTTAACAGACTAAACCTAACAAACTCAAGTGTAGTGATAGAATACAATAAACTGACCCAAACACTTTTTTTTTGTTATTCATTTAAACATGCTTGTAATGTTATTCTGTAGCATTTCAATTGTCAGATATATCTTAAAACTGAACAAAAGGACCTCATAGTTTGTATCGATTTCAAAAGAGTTTGTTTGAAAATCCCAATTTTCCCGAAAATTTCCTAAAATTCCCAAAATTCCTCCCGTTAATTCCCAAATTCACAGGAATTCCCCTCTGAAATTTCCCGGTAAATTTTGCAAACCCTACTACGCCTATACAATAATATTAAAGAGAACCCCAACCAATCCGTCCAGAACTCTTATGGTAATGCACAGAATGCCCTTCTTATGTCCATATGCTTTGACCGCCAATGACCCTACTTTGACCCTTTTGACCCCAAAATATCAAAACATTCCAAGTTAAGTTGAATAGACACCAACTTGCTCAAAGTAACCACTGGCCAAGACCCATGGGCTAGATGTCAATTGACCTGTGATGATCTCTAATGACCTATGACCCACAACTATATGCACTCCCTAACCATCCCAATTGATGGGTTACTGCATCATTGATGCACTCGTGATAAAACTATCTTTTCCATCAGCTTAGAGGCCACAACGTGCATGAAAATGGATAGTCCTAACATTTTTAGCGAAAAATAGAATTTTTCTCCCCTCTGTGTGTCGATGGAAATTGACATTTTGGCTAATGCGAACTTTATGACGTCAATTGTTGTGGCATAATGCTAGGCATGTTGGACTCCATTTTTGGTATCAATGGAAAAGGAGGACCATAGCTTATCTATTGGTACCAATCAAGTGCCCTGGTGATGTTTTGTGTGTGCTAGGCATCAGTTGGTACCTCTGCCCAGGGGGGGGGGCTTTGCATTTTGGCAGCCATTTTAAAAGCACCTTCACCGTTAACCCAGGGTGGGGATTTTTGCAGACAAACCTGAACTTCAGTGTGTTATGGGATAAGCTTCACAAATGGTTGTCTCCAAAGATCCGGGGGGGGGGGGGCAGGGGGGTCAGGGTAGCCCATAGTCTATTGGAATGTGTGTCTTCATCATCCAGAGTAATCCAGCCCACCCTAAAATTTTGGTCATTTCCCCTTCTCCCTAGTCATAATTTTCCCTTGCAAAATAAAAACTTGTGAAAATACTTTTATCCAATAGATTTGTATTGCCTTGATGTCAAGATCATGAAATTAAATTCTCATGCATTTGTCAAAACTGTTAAAATCGCCCGAAAAAATATCTTTACGCAGAAATTTCCACTTATAGAGTAGCTTTCCTGCCTTACATCAGAGGTGAATGACCAGGTGATTAACTTGAATTTCGATGTCAGTGATTCAAAATTTTTTGTTTTTTTTTAATTCACAGGATGCCAACTATTATAGGTTTTGAAGGCGTTCCAACAATTGGCATAGGTATAGTTAGAGAGGGAAAAGTGCTGTCTCAACCCATCCATACTTACATCACCCCACCAGGGCAAGGTAAGTATAACTGGGGTATACACAATAAAATATACAAGTCCATGCCAATGTGGTATAATTAAGAATACAGGGTAATGGGGAATCTATTCTTCCGTTATTCATGCGCGGATCCAGGGAGGGGGTGGAGGGGGCGCGCGCCTCCCCTCGTAACAGGCCAAAAAAAAATTGTTTTGATTGTCCATAGATGACATTTTAGAGTTGGGTCGGTCGTGTCGGAAAAAACTTTTTTTTTTTAATGTCAATAGCAAACTGTATGAACATGTTTGTTTGTATTAATAAGTTTAATCAACACTAAAAATCAAGTTGATTCTACTCAAAAATGCATCTTTGTACTTATAACCCAACTAACATGCGAGAACTGTTTACACACATCTTTTTTAACATTAAAATTGAAAAAAGAAAAAAATAAAAAACTTTTTATGAATTTTCAAAATTAGGTCGTATTCTTTTTTACAGTAAAAGGAAAAAAAACACTTTTTTCCTGATTTCCAAAATTAGGGTCGGTCAGATGAGAAATCAAACAATTTTTTTTTTGCCTAATCCTGCAAATCTTCCAAAATCAGCCATTTTGGACACGTTTAAGCCTTCAGCCCCCCGGTATTTTTGATGTTTTTTTCAAATCTGGATCCACCCTTTATTCATCCCTGAAGGTGGGGGAATAGGTTTTTGTTCTATGTCATTTGGGGAAGAATTTTTGATTGTTTAGGTGATTGGTACCCAATGTAATTTTTGGGGCAGAATTGGAATAAAATGTGTTTCAAGGAGGGGGACAATTCCTGATTTTCTGGAAAAATGACCCCTCTGCTCCTGTTTATCCACAAATACCCGTAACCAATCGGGTATAAGCCCACCCTTGGGTATAAAGCCCACCCCCAATTTCAAAGAGTATCAGGAGCTAGCATAACACTTGGGTATAATCCCAGGTGGTACGTTTAGCATTCATGAGAAATGTGGCAGTATTAACACAAAACAACATCACATTTTAAACTTGAACTCTCCTATAGGCCATCAAAGTAGGGCCCAATGCATTGGCTTGTTTGCTATAATTCAAATGATGAATGTGATGTGAAAATTGAAATTTTATGTTTTCATGTTTTATATCTGCCTACAACTAAAGTGTACATTAAAAAAATGGTAATCTGGGTGGGGTGAAAAAAAAAAACTAATATGTTCTTGAAATGATACTTTTGCATGTTGTAGCTGATATTTGCTCCCAAGCTCTAGCCCCTCCCGGGTATAAGCCCACCCTGTTTTTTTTTTTTTTTTTTTTTTTTTTTAAAATTGGGGTGGGCTTAAACCTGAGTGCTTACGGTACCTTATTAATGTGTCTGAGGCAAGTTAAAACATGAATAATGAGTGAGGCGAAGCCGAGGGCATTTTAGTGCAATGATTTTTTTGCCTAGTATTGGTAGTTTTTTTTGTGGAAACAATCTGTATCATTTGTGTTTTAAGTTGTGTGTGTGTTGCACATGCAATTTTGGTGGTGTCCATGATAGACACTAGCACAATTCCTGTAAAAATATATACCCCTTTTTGTTGGCCGCCAGCTATAGCTGGCAGGCCCCCTTAGTACTCCGATTGTGTCGTGTGTCTGTGTGTGTGTTTGTGTGTGTGGGTGTAGTGTGTGTCACAAATTTAAAGTTTTTTTTTTTTAAATTGACCTCCAAGATGGAAAAAGTTTAACTTCATGGAACCTAAGCTTCTGTCAATAGGTGCACCATGGATCCCTCATATGTTGATGAGTCAAAGGTCAATGTTGCAAAGGTCAAAGGTTCGTGTTGAAAAGGTCAAAGGTCGTGTTGAAAGGTCAAAGGTCCGTGTTGAAAGGTTCAAATGTCGTGTGAAAGGTCAAAGGTCGTGTTGAAAGGTCAATGGTCGTGTTGAAAGGTCAAAGGTCGTGTTGAAAAGGTCAAGGTCGTGTTGAAAGGTCAAAGTTCGTGTTGAAGGTCAAGGTCGTGTTGAAAAGGTCAAAGGTCGTGTTGATAAGGTCAAAGGTCGTGTTGACGGTCCAAAGGAGGATCGTTGTTGAAAGGTCAACAGGTCGTGTTGAAAAGGTCAAAGTCGTGTTGAAGGTCAAAGGTCGTTGTGAAAGGTCAAAGTCGTGTTGAAAGGTCAAAGTCGTTTTGAAAGGTCCAAAGGTCGTGTTTGAAAGGTCAAAGGTCGTGTTGAAAGTTCAAGGTCGTGTTGAAAAGTCAAAGGTTCGTGTTGAAAGGTCAAAGGTCGTGTTGAAAGTCAAAGGTCCTTGTTGAAAAGGTCAAAGGTCGTGTTGAAAGGTCAAGGTCGTGTTGAAAGGTCCAAAGGCGTGTTGACCGGTAAAAAGGTCGTGTTGAAAAGGGAAAGTCAAAGGATCGTGGTTGAAAGGTCAAAGGTTCTGTTGAAAGTTCAAGGTCGTGTTGAAAGAGTCAAAGGTCGCTGTTGAAAGTCAAAGGTCGTGTGAAGTGTCAAAGGTCGTGTTGAAATGTCAAAGGTCGTGTTTAAAGGTCAAAGTCGTGTTGAAAGGTCCAAGGTCCGTGTTGAAAGGTCAAATTTCGTGTGAAAGGTCAAAGTCGTGTTGAAAGGTCAAAGGTCTGTTGAAAAGGTCAAAGGTTTTTTTTAAAAAGTATTGGTAATATGTTTAAGGTTCCTCTTTCTTGAAAAGGTCAAAGGTTCGTGTTGAAAAGGTCAAAGGTCGTTTAAAGGTCAAAGGTCGTGTTGAAAGGTCCAAAGGTCGTGTTGAAAAGGTCAAATGTCGTGTTGAAAGGTCAAATGTCGTGTTGAAAGGTCAAGGTCGTTTTGAAAGGTCAAATGTCGTGTTGAAAGGTCAAAGGTCGTGTTGAAGGGTCCAAAAAAGGTTCGTGTTTGAAAGGTCAAAGGTCGTGTTGAAAGGTCAAGGACACCAGGTCGTGTTTAAAGGTCAAAGGTCCTGTTGAAAAGGTCAAAGTCGTGTTGAAAGGTACAATGGTCGTGTTGAATCAAAGGTCGTGTTGAAATGTCAAGGTCGTGTTGAAAGTTCAAGGTCGTGTTGAAAGGTCAAATGTCGTGTTGAAAGGTCAAAGGTTGTGTTGAAAGGTCAAAGGTCGTGTTGAAAGTCAAAGGTTCGTGTTGAAAGGCAAAGTCGTGTTGAAAGGTCAAAGTCGTGTGAAAGGTCAAAGGGGTGCGGTGTTGAATAAAGGTCAAAGGTCGTGTTGAAAGGTCAAAGGTCGTGGTTGAAATTCAAAGTCGTGTTGAATGGTGCAAGTCTGTTGAAAAGGTCAAAGGTCGTTTTGAAAGGTCAAAGGTCGTGTTGAAAGGTCAAAGGTCGTGATTGAAAGGTCAAAGGTCCGTGTTTAAAGGTCAAAGGTCGTGTTGAAAGGTCAAAGGTTTTTTTTAATTTTTTATATTTTTTTTACTACATGTGAGGTTTCGCTTGTAAAGGTCAAAGGTCGTGTTGAAAGGTTCAGGTCGTGTTGAAGAGGTCAAAAGTCGTGTTGAAAGGTCAAAGGTCGTTTTGAAAAGGGCAAAGGTCGTGTTGAAAGGTCAAAGGTTGTTGAAAGGTCCAAGGTCGTGTTGAAAGGTCAAGGTCTTGTGAAAGGTCAACGTCGTGTTGAACGGTCAAAGGTCGTGTTTGAAAGGTCACAGTCGTGTTGAAAGGTCAAAGGTCGTGGTGAAAGGTCAAAGGTCGTGTTGAAAGGTCAAAGGTCGTATAAAGGTCCAAAGGTCGTGTTGAAAGTCAAAGGTCTGTTGAAAAGGTCAAAGGTCTGTTGAAAGGTCAAAGGTCGTGTTGAAATGTCAAAGGTCGTGTTGAAAGGTCAAAGGTCGTATAAAGGTCACAGGTCGTGTTTGAAAGGGCAAGGTCGTGTTTAAAGGTCAAAGGTCGTGTGCAAAGGTCAAAGGTTCGTGTTGAAAAGGTCAAAGGTCGTGTTGAAAGGTCAAAGGTCCGTGTTGAAAGGTTCAAATGTCGTGTGAAAGGTCAAAGGTCGTGTTGAAAGGTCAATGGTCGTGTTGAAAGGTCAAAGGTCGTGTTGAAAAGGTCAAGGTCGTGTTGAAAGGTCAAAGTTCGTGTTGAAGGTCAAGGTCGTGTTGAAAAGGTCAAAGGTCGTGTTGATAAGGTCAAAGGTCGTGTTGACGGTCCAAAGGAGGATCGTTGTTGAAAGGTCAACAGGTCGTGTTGAAAAGGTCAAAGTCGTGTTGAAGGTCAAAGGTCGTTGTGAAAGGTCAAAGTCGTGTTGAAAGGTCAAAGTCGTTTTGAAAGGTCCAAAGGTCGTGTTTGAAAGGTCAAAGGTCGTGTTGAAAGTTCAAGGTCGTGTTGAAGGTCACAAGGTCGTGTTGAAAGTCCAAGTTCCGTGTTGAAAGGTCAAAGGTCGTGTTGAAGGTCAAAGTCGTGTTAAAGGTACAAAGGTCCGTTTTGAAAGGTCAAAGTCGTGTTGAAATGTCAAGGTCGTGTTGAAAGGTCAAAGGTCGTGTTGAAAGCAAAGGTCGTGTTGAAAGGTCAAAGGTCGTATAAAGGTCAAAGGTCGTGTTGAACGGTCAAAAGGTCGTGTTAAGGTCAAAGGTCGTGTTTGAAAGGTCAAAAGTCGTGTTGAAAAGGTCAAGGTCGTGTTAAAGGTCAAAGGTCGTGGACCAAGTTCAAAGGTGTGAAAGGTCAAGGTCGTGTTGAAAGGTCAAAGGTCGTGTTGAAAGGGCAAAGGTCGTGGTTGAAAGGTCAAAGGTCGTGTTGAAAGGTCAAATGTCGTGTTTAAAGGTCAAAGGTCGTGTGAAAAGGCCAACGGTCCATGTGAGGTCAAGTTGAAAAGGGGCTAAAATGTAAAATTGATCTAAATGAAAACTTGAAGTTCAAATTTTGGAACCCGAAACTTTTGTCATAGGTGCACCCTGCGATCCCTCATATGTTGATGATACCAAAGGTCCCGTGCCAGGGTCAAGTCTGGGGGCGTGCCCACAGCTTATATTCTTTGAATATAGCTAGTGCCGAAAGCCGGAACCGCCAATTCTAGTTTTATTTTTAGGATGCTTTACTAATTGATTAACCCTATGGTTCATAACAGCATCTGACTAAAGCCCACTGGCACTCATAGCAAATTTTTAGGAATGACTATGACACCCAGCAGGCACTCATGCGCTGGAATTTACCATACAACTATTTCCTTGGAAAAACTGAAACTACAGAAAGACTTGAAAAACAAATTGTTAGGGGTTTCTGATTGACTTTGAACGTCCACGTCACGAACACGAATTTCCATCGCCATGTTGTATACCACCGTGCACTGCCTACCCGAAGTCCCACAGGGTTTCCACGCACTCTGGACTTATGTCGGGCCCTCCGAATTTAGATGTGTCAAAGTCAACTTTGCTCACCCGGAAGTAACATTCTGGTCATTGCTTTTGATTGACTTTCGGACACTTTACCGGCAGAACACCCAATGATTTCTATTGACTTTCGGCCGTTAATTTTCCACAAGTTATTCCTCTGCGGGGAAATAACTCTGATTGACTCTTGTATGTCAAGAGACACTTATGTATTGATTCTCATTGACTCTCAGCCGTTTTAGGGGGAAAGCCCCGGTGACGTGTTAGGGTTATTCAAGGGAGTTTCCGTAACCTGACCCATCTGACACTTTTTTCTGACACACTTATGAATTCAGCAACCTTAACAGAATACACCTGTGCTTTATTCTGTGAAAGGTTTCCGAATTCATAAGTGTGTCAGAAAAATGTGTCAGATGGGTCAGGTTACAGAAACTCCCATTACTCAATAACAGTTCATCAATTCATTTTTATTGGAGCTGATTTAAACTGTTCCTTATCCGTTCAGTAATTTGTATTTGATATTCTCATTTCTAGGTTTTATACCAACCGACACAGCCAGGCATCATCAAGCACACATAATGGAAATCCTCAGAAAGTAAGTTAATTAAAAGACCCATCATATTAATGCACTTGTCAAGTTCAATCCAGGCCCTGGGGGTCCCGGGACATAGCGGGGTATACGCCGGGACATAGCCGGGCATGTACAAAAAAGTATTGCCCCGCAAGCCGGGATGTTAGCCGGGACTTGGCTGGGAATGTACGTTAGCTTGTCCCCGCCCTGCCGGGACAATCATTGATCGAGGTACAAAAAAATTTCCGGGGACTTTAACGCATGTGTCACACCATATAAAACCAGGCTATCAGTAAGCAGTATCGCCCATCAAATCTGTAGTATATCACCATTTTATATAGCTCCCATTGCAGTCCGATCAGAGATGTACCTACAGTGGGCGGTGGTGGGCGGCCAGAGCCCACCACCAGCTTCATAGCCCACCACTAAACAACCAATTTTACTCTAGAGCCCACGACTCAAAGAGCAAAAAAATGCCCATTTTTAATCATTTTATGGCAACTTTTTGACTATTTAGGCTAACATACAAATTATAATATACAAATTTTCAATCAAATAACACCCCCCTAAAAATGTGCTAGCACAACCTGAGTCCGATCTCTTTGCATGTCGTGAAAGGCAAGCTATACAAGTAACACACACGCAGTCGTCGCACGTCGAGATATAACTACTCCGAGGATCGATATTTTTCAACGTAAAACGCCAGAAAAACCTAAAACCTAAACAGGAAATGTTTAAAAAAAAAAAATTAATATCAACTGAATCACATAAAGTACTAGAAGTTTGTCTGATTCATTTAATTCATCAATCCACTGTAGGTAGTTGAAAAGCATTTGATATTTCTTGCTAATGCCAGGAAATTATTGTCCTTTCAATTGCCTAAATGGGCATTTTTAATATGAAAAATTAAAATATGATCGCTATGGAAACAAATAAATGCTCATGAAAGTCATTCTGTTAGCTCAAAATACTTATCGTTAACTGTGCCGCATGTTTTCCCATAATAAATCAAAATTAAAGGAATATGGTCAAGAGTTTTGTCAGCTCAGTTTGACTTACATTCAAAATATATGTACATACATCACAAATTCCCGAAAAATAATACAATTTGATGTAAAGTTAACAAATAACGGCATTTTAATTTTTTGCTTTTTTGACATACGAAGAAATGGGCGGATTTTTCGCCATGCTTCATGGATCAAAAGCGCCCAATTTTGCGCTCCTCATGACGTCAAAAGTGATGACCAAAACAACTTGTGTTTGACCGATTTGTTATTGCTGACACTGTAATATTGATGGATTAATGGAAGTATAATAAAATTTGAAAATAAGTTACAACGTTACATATTTTGTTTCATTTCATTGTGGTTTTAATTATTATTGATATAAAAGCACATCGATCGCAGTTCACGGGGGTAGGACACACTGCTCAAATTGGGCTATTGGGGATTTCAACGGTAATTTGTGGAACTGCCACGTGCATTTTACTATGGTAGCCTGTGTCTCAGTTTCATTAACAAAATCCTCCTCTTAACCCCTAGTTCAATACATCTTAGTAATATCATGATAATACAGGATAATTAATTGACTTCAAAATCTGTCGGGTTGTGATTAACCCCGCTGCAAAATAGTGTAATTTCCATAACGTTCATTTAAGTTTAAATATTCGTGACCAAGGCCCTCGCTTTAGGCAAGTCTTAAGTGTAACCATTTGAATAACGCGTAATAGCGCCCTCCTAACCGTTAGTCTTTGAAAGGACTAGCCCTTGAAGCGCGCCGGATGTTATGCCGATTTGAATTCAGGCTGTTGCTGCTGTTAGGATGGCATGGTCCTACCCCCTGGGCAGTTCCCTCGTAATAGGAAAGTGGCAAACTGCGATATGGATGGTCTTTACTTTGACGTCACCATTTTGCCTGCGATTTGGATTTGTCGGAATCGTTTTCGAGAAGCTAATTGGGCAAATTAAAAGGCAAAATACTCACAATGGGGACATTTTCAACGTTATTTTTGATTTATATGTTAATCTCCGTTACTTAAGAAGCTTTCCATCCATAACCAATTTTTCCAAATCTTTCAGCAATCATGACATATTTCCTTTAAATGTTAATCGCTTATTTTCCAAACTTGTTTTTTTGGCATGTATTCCCCTTCTATTTTCCATTTTTATATATCGGGATCATTGCCAAGTTTTTTTGAAACCGCCGCGCCGTCAGGCCAAGAGTACGCCTGTCAGGCTCCTGTTAATGTCCTTCAATTTAACCGCCAGGCGCGCCGAGCTGAGGTCCCCGTCCCTACATGGGTCTAACATTTAAGTAGAAAGGGAAAATTGAAGATTCTCAATAATCTAAAAAGTAATCACAAATCTATTTTTTAATTTTGTTGTTTTTTGGTTTTGTAAAATTTTGAAATGTGAAGAAAGATTAAGGAAAATGTACCATTTTAATATTGATAGTGGGTTTGGTTGGCTTGGGCAATAAACTTGGAATTGTTAACTTTTTTTGTTCAAGCGAAACACATGTTTTCAAATCACATATTTACTAACGTGTCTGTTAATTTAGAAAAATTTTACCCAAACTGCTGTTTTCCTCATAATTTTGTACCATTCTTACAATTTTTAATGAAAATAATAAACGGCACAAAAAATCTTTGTTTCTCACGAACCTGACATGGAAAATTCAACTCAATTTAGGAATAAGCATGAAGACTTGTTTGGTTATGCCTATAAGTGATTGTTGTGTTCAGAATTTTGTCAGAAGATGCAAACCGTCTCCCAAAACGGGGGAAGTATTCAATACGATTTCAATGGTGCCAAAAATGGTGATTGCAGACTTCAAAATTCTGTGTTTTATGCACGTTTTTTCGCTTTGTACTGCGGCATATATGCAATCCATCATGCATTCAAACAAAGATGCTTGAGTGCCTCCCCCTGGGCAGGGTCGCAATAATATTGATACCCACTGAACCAATGGGCTTATATTCAGTTTATTTTAAGCAAAGTCACGATCACAGAGTAGGGGCCGACAAAACGACAATTATCACCATGATGATCTTGTGTTTTGGCTGAAGTTTCCCTTGGTAGATATGATGCCGGGGTTTTTAGATATTACTACCTGCCTATGTTTAGTGGTTCAGATAGGCCGTGATAATGTGGGATTTTTAAAAAAAAAAACGAAACAAGCTTTGGGGTTTCTCAACTAACTTCCGATGTTGTGAAATTTCGGCTTCGGTTCTGACACTCTCCGGTGATTCCCACATGTAGATGATTTTATTAGCTAGACCTGTTGTCGCCTAGCCGGGACCGTATTGTACAGTTTTACAGCAGTCCCCGCCCCCCTTGGCCGGAATATACGGGATTGTCACACACACCCCCGAAGCCCATCTAGTAGAGGCTGGACATATCGTGGTGATGTCAAAATGTAAGCCCGGCTACGCGGGATTTTGTGCTACTTTAGCGGGGGTGTCACGACGCAAATTGTACATTCCCGGCTAAGTCCCCTCTAGTCCGGGACCCCCAGGGCCAGGATTGAAATTGACAAGTGCATAACTCCAATTACCCCAATTTTGTCCATGTCATGTCAATATTTCAAATCAAAGAAGTTCAT
>JAMKCH010025574.1:0-36587 GCA_023653785.1 Ophioderma brevispina | reverse complement strand
CTGTGACTTTTACACTCGATTTTGGCTATTTATGGAGTTTTTATTCTGTTTTGAGCATGATATCAACACAAAATCATCATTCTAAAGATTCATGCTGATTTTGTACTCTACCTGAAACTGGTTATGGTTATCCGACCAAAATACCAGCTAATACCCAGAACCAACCCCCCCCCCACCCCCCCTATATCATTTTGTGCGTCTAGTATTAGCAGAAGCCGTTCCCATATCCCTCCCAACAAAACGTCCATCGGCATGGGTGATTGAAAGGAGCACAATACTCGGTGACACTGGACGAACCCCACTGCTGTTTGTTTTTGCGATACGTACCTCTTATGCATTAGTATGTGGGTGTCAACTTCAGTCTGATCAACGAATCATCCTGCCACCAATGACCTTGACATCTTTCCATCACAGATTTATATATGTAACAAATGTTTACAACAGCCAAGTAGATTTTGTGCTCTCCCATTATTGCGACATAAGCCATGTAGCGTCAGACTAGACAGGCGCTTTAACCACTAAGCCACGGCGCCGTTCAGTCAATACTTTAAGATGTTTTTGAGATAAGTTGAAGGTCCATTCATTAGTTATGATACCATTCCCTCCCCAAAAAGACTCCATACGAGTCCATAGTAGAATAGAGAAGCTTTACGAATATACATAAACAACAGTGATTCCCCAGGCGCGGCTCGCACTCGCAACCTCCGCATTCTAAACAGGGTTTATATATTTGCTCAGATTTAAGAGGTCGGTACTGTTATAAGTACATCTCCTAGACCGATTGCGCCACTGGGGACATAATGTGCTGAACGGGAACCTGTTTAAGTAGTGTTGATGGGATTTTTTGACAGAGCACTTCGGGGGCGCATTCAAATCATTCGTGATTCATCACTGGCCCAAGAAAACGATGTAAAGCGTCAGGGGCCAATTTTGGTGCTTTGAGGATTTTGTTTAAGGATTTTGGATATGTTTTCATTTCGTCAAAACAGTTGAACATCGATTTTCCCTAAAGATAACGGTAGCTCCTCAAGAACAGATATCGTCAAGGGATCACTGCCTTGGGAATTTGAAAATCATCTGTAAACACTGTGTTAACACCTTAAAATTGCAAGAAATAGGAAAGGCACCGCCCGGATTCGAAACGGGGATCTCCTGTTTACTAGACATGCGTTTAACCACTAAGCCACGGGGCCGTTGACGTCAATACTTAAAAGGAGATGTTTTTGAGATAATTGGAAGGTCCATTCATTATTTTATGATAGTACTTTCGATTTTTTATTGACACCTGCTATGTGAAACTCTTGTTGTCACCGTTATTCTTTAAGGAGAGAAAAGTGAAAGAGGAAGGACAGATTCTGTGTTTGGTTTTTTGGTTTTTTTTTGAGAAACGACATCTTTTCAATCAATATCTATCTCCCTTTATCTAAATGGTAAACTTATTGGCCTGAGTCTCCAGCGTGATTCTGATTTGATGTCATTCATGTCCATTTGTGACCTTGGTCCAGAGAGAGAGAGACGCACTGTCTTAATGTGCTTTTTACCAGGGTCAATCATTTCTGTTATATCTCAACAAAGTCGAGTGTACCTTGACACTGATGAAAAAAGGTGTCTTTTATCACCATTATATTGCTACACACAGTGTTTTTGAAGTGTACATATGCCAATGGTGTGTTGTGTTGTACTGTGTGGTGCATGCTTTGTGTTGCATGTTGGTGTGCGTGTGCGTGTTGTGTGTGCATGCAATCTATTGTTGTTTTTGCTTTGTTTCATTAGCTCTTTGTACTGCAATTTTCTAAAGAGGAACTCAACTTTTAAATACATATAACAATATTATAATAATACAATTTCTTCAGAAATCATTTTTCATGAAATCGGAATTGACTTCACTTCTTAAAAATTCATTACTTGGACTATTAAATCATTATGCAAATGTTTTTATTGCCACCCAAAAAAGGTAAAGGGTTTTTTTTTAAAAAAAAAAATCATTGGTAAACAATTTTCCATTTTTTTTTAATAAAATTGGAAAAAAGGTATGTTTTAAAAAGTGATTTTGCACTTTCAAATTCTTCAAAGTTTTAAAAACAAGTTAACTTTACTACACGTTTCAATAGAATTAGAATGAAGCGTCGACCATCTGCAACTTATGTTACCCTCCAATTTCCCCATGTACATCATTACCGTGGGCGGTTTGATTTTCCCCCAAACAATTGACCGAAGCTGTTCAGTGTGTTTGGGTGTTGGCACAGACGAAACAAATCAATTCTAATTTTCTTGTGTGGAAAGCCGCCAAGTGTTTTCCAATTTAAGGTCGGCAAACCTCTCTCATGTACATCATAGATCTATAGCTTTTAAATTCCTCAGTGCTCCCCTTCCATTTGCCACAGGAATAATGAGGGACAGAGAGTGGATGACGGCACTGTCCAATTTGGACAAATTGTGCAATCTATTGCTGGTGACATATCTTGGAACCGGATGGCTTGTAAATAAAACCAAGAACCCCACATGTATTGTAAGTCTGTAGGCATGTGGTATGCATTTATTCCTAAGGAAAGACATCTGCAGAATCCCACCAACCACCCACCCCCCCAACCCCCCCACCCCCCCCACCACCCTAACAAATTGGATAAAAGTAACTCATTCTGTGAGACCCTTCACTCAGACCATACATTGAAATTTCTCAAATGTTTGATCAAACTGCTGCAAAAAAAGTTCCTGGCCACTGGAAAAAGTTCAAATTATTTCACATTTATATTTAATTAAAGGCAACGAGTTGTACATCAAAATAAACAGACACTCATCCTCTTGTCAGTTTTGAGTGGAATTAAGATGTGGACCATTCATGTCTGGTAAGAGTTACATTCATTTAATCACGACAAGGTTCATGAATGAAAATTGCAAGAAATTGATGTTCCAGTTATTCAAATTTGAAGTTTAGCATTGACCACTTCGTCCACATGAAGTGGAAAAATTAAAGTGTTGAATCCCACATGTGTTGCATGTTTTTTTTTCTCGTTACATACCAAGCTTGCGGAGCAAGGATCGAACCTTCAGGTTGCCATCAACCTGATGGTCACCGTACATTGATGAGTACTGGGAGCCTTTGAATTACACCGTTTTGCCCTAACCCTAGTCCCCATATGATACTCATGGATGACAATGTACGCCCCTACCGTGCTAACTCGTTGACAGATTTCAGGGACAACAAAACAACAGCGTATGGATCCATGTCCAGCCATGAATCACCAGACGTGAAGCCATAGAGCAGTTTATGGGATCAGCTGGGAAAATCTCTACATCAAGAATCGAACCTGGAGATTCCCTTCGATTCGCCGCCTTTAACAAGTATGAGACGGCTATGGCGCAATGATTCAAAGCCAGGGAGAACCAACAAAGTACTGAATTGAATCTGCATTGTTTACACTGAATAGTTTACCATTGCATTAAATGTGTTAAAACCAAATGCATCCAAGAATGGCAAGATAACATTGCTTTTCTTTGCTTTGAAACAAGATATTCCTTTGTTTAATCAAAGTTTAATGTAATTCCTTATGAACCCAACAAGTTCCCATAATCGTTGCCTTTGCTTGTAACTGACTTCCAGACAGATTCAATGCTCCAAATTGAAATGACTGAAATGCTCTTTCTTGCAAGTTTCATTAGAACAGTGCCATTTGTTTTAAGTGATGGAATCAGTCATGAGGAAATGCTACCATTGGAGTTCAATCCAAAGCTGACAGGGAAAGAATGTCCCTTTATTTTGATACGCAATTATATGCCCGTCTACGAAAAATAAATTTGAAATATTGAAACTTTTTTTAGTGTCCAGGAACTTTTTTTGCCGGAGTTTATATTAGAAATTGTGGATTTTTTCATGACCACCTTTTTGAATTACAGGGGAAAAACAAATGAAAAATGCTTTAGAATGAACCAACCATATCTTCAGATATATACACACATTAGCTGTCAGGTGCAATAATTGTAATTTATAAATTAAAAAAAAAAAAAAATTTTAGTATTTTAAATACTCGAGCAAAAAAATAGTAATTACAAATGTGTAGAATTTTTTTAATTAAAGATATTAAAATGTGATTAATTTGGTTCACAGATGAGTGGCTGGCCAAAGTGTTACGCTTTGCTCAAATAATTGTAAATTTATTATAAAAACAACATTGAAAGCAAATTCTTTTGGGTATTTTGTATAATAAAGTTACATTGTCTTGGCATAGATTCCTTGAAATAAATAACTCGCATTATTCGCATAATTTACCAAACTGGAAATCACCAAAAATTATGCATACAAAATAACAATGCATATATATAAGCCTCTCTGATATCTTAGAGAAGGCACAGCTTTCAATTGCGTGGGGACAGTGGGAACATGTCCCTCCATAATTTTTTGCCTCTGTACGAGTGTTTTTTGAAAGTAAATCTTTTCATATAAGTCTATATTTTAAAATTTTTGGCATACTTGTGCATGTTCATGAATTCTAACCAGTTAAGCCTAAAAGATACCATTTTATTGCATTCTAACGTTAACAAATTAAAAATTCTTGTGCATGCATGCGAAATCAATTTGGGTCATCACTGTGTCTATTGTCCATTACCTATCTCTGATTTGCATCAATACTCTTTTCAGACAAAATTCTTAAGCTACTTTTTTCCTTCAATTAGTGTTTACTACATGTAAGCAGGTCATAGACTTAGTCTAATTCCATTGAGGAATTTGTTTCGTATAAAGCTACACAATCTCTCAAAGTAAGTCTCACCCGTTGTCCTGCTGACATGAGGACATACCAGATTTGCCCATTGCCATAAGTGAAATAGTACATCTTTTTCTAGGAGGGTTTAGGTTCCAATAGTCCTGAACGTAAAGAATCACCTGCCATTTACATTGTTTTACCTAGTACCTTATTTAATTACAAGACTCGACGATTGCTACAAGTCCCAACATGACCCCTCTTCAGCTTGTAGATTTTTTACCCAGCAAACCAAGACCTAGAGAGAACTACCTTGACCAGATGTACACAACAAGACCTCACAATAAAGCTGGAATTGCCACTTTCAAGCCTTTCTGCAGATGATACGTCATAGACAAACACCTATCTGATGAACCCAGCGTGATTTCACCTTCATTTCCACACGCTGTCAATCTCATCGATTGCGTCTTTTACATCTTCACAAATCATAGTTATTTGCGCTGCTTTAAGAAGCTCTGCAATCTCTCGTGAGGATGAGATTTACGCTTTACAAGCATGCCCAGAATGACCATGCCCTCGCCTAATCCAAGTAAGTGTGATAATTGTGCTGCCATGTGTTCAGTACAAATTTACAAGTGCAATCCACCTCTTCTTCTATAACGCATGCTTGAGATGGTCATATTGAGACTACAATACTTTAGGAACAGTATTGATTCAGTAACTAGAAAATGGCACTATAACAATATGCCCTATGCAATAGGGCAAGAGAGCAATTGTATGACAAATACATTCACCTGTTATTGAATTCCAGAATACCATGCATATTTAACAGGTGATAGATTCTGCTCTCTTAGCATTTCTAAGCAGATTTTATGTTAATTTTATATTATGTTATTCCGTCCAAGTTCTGACTAGTATTGCAATCGGTTATTTATATGATCATAATCATTTAAAGCTCTTTTAAGGCACCTATTATGTTTCTAATCTCTGTAGAATCTGAATATAATCTTTAAAATATTTCTATATATAATTAATACATGTTTTGGATTCAGCCGGGACATGGGAATCTAATGAGTGGAAGAGGGATTATTCTTAACCAACTGCACGGATTCCCTGTACTATCAACAAGGAGTTCAATCAATCTGATGGCCGGCAATTCTTCTCAAACATCTTCAGGTTCAAATTGTCTCTTACTGGGTTTCTCTCCGGTGATTTGTGTGACACAGAGCCAATCTACGATATGTGCAAACAGTGTTATAGATTGTATTCACATGGGTCCGGTCAAATTACTTCACAGGCAGTGTGTTAGATGAACAGTTATAAAAAATAAGGCTTGTTTCAATCATTAAACATGTCAAAACCTAAAATACAAGTTTTTTAAACTTAATTTCATTCTCTTATTTAGCTTTAACAGGACTTGACAGGCCTGTAAGCAGAATTTTTAGGGAGTGATTCTTTTCAAAGAGGACTTCTCCCCAAAATTTGCCCTGGAGATTTGGCAAAAGTGGACCTTTTTACCAAAATTTTTGCCCAAAAAAAAAAAAACACTAATTTTTTGCTTACTCCACTTGCAAAGTCTATTTTTCCCTTTTTGACCATCATCAAATCAATAATGATAACAGTGGTGACAATAAGACCACTGTAACATGTAATTAGGAGCATTGAAGTCCTGCCTCATGTATAGTACATTTTTTTATCAGTGCTACTCTTAGTTTCTTAAAATAGGCCATCAAAGATGCACTCAAAACCAAGCTATCAAACAGCTAAGCTTAAAGAGACACTGGCACATTTGAAAAATAGTGCGCCCTCAATATTTTTCAAAATTGATATTTTTGCATGGTTGTAAAGCTTTTATATACATTAGCCCTCACCTGAAATGATTAAGACCAAATCAGTGTCCTTATGGGTAAACAGGACTATTTTATAATTAATGTCGCCAGCGAAAATAATTCAGCAGAGGACAGAATGGCATTTAACACAAGAAAACGCACGCCGTATGCACGTTTCCCACGGCATGTTTTGTTTGATGGGTCTGTGACCTTTGGCTTTTGTGGTTTTAATATCAATGAGTACGAGTCTATGATATTCGTGTAATATACACTTTTGTTGATTAAAGTTATGAAAAACTTAAAAGTTAGCCTACAATTACCTGGATGTCTTTAATCTCTTATTAATGTCCCTATTTGTTTTTGAGTGTTATTTTTATGTGTAAAATGTATCTCTATTCTTCCAATGGCCTAGACTATCATTTGAGAGCAAATTGAAGAAATTTCATATTTTGTGAAAATGTGCCAGTGCCGCTTTAAGTAGATCTTAGACTCTTTTAATGCATACATTTTCTGTATTTTATATGATTACACACTTTTCCCCATATCATTTTGAGTAATTGTTATTGAATAAATAACAAACATTTAAATTTTGCATGCAAAATCAGATTTAACAAAAAATTAACAGATACCCTCATATCAAAATCACATAGCCTTTCTTGCTTCGTGGTTGGTAATGGAGTGCCTTTGCTGGTGGTCATGTAATAATAAAACTTTGGAAACTTTACTCTTAAAAAAACACAATGTTATACAATCCAAAGGATAAAGAATGTAACAGTCCAATCAACAACCATTAAACTCAAGATTGTTTTTGTTTTGAGAGGACAGACCATCAACCCCGGGGGCTGATGGGCTGAAATGTGCCCAAAATAGGCTGATTTTTCATGTTTCCCAAAAAACTTGAGATAGAATTTCTCGACAAATAATATTTCTCTTTCAATTTTGTTGTGTAGCCCTTGTTATAAGCAGATCTATTCCAAACAAAAGGCTCCCTCAAATTCATAATTGGTTTGGCCGTTTAAAGTTTAAAAATAGCCAAAATATTATCTTTCACAAATATGGGCACTTATCCACAAATTAAGTAAGGTAAGGAAGTGTAACTACAACTATATTAAGAAAATTTAGGTCAATTGGATGGAAACTGTAACATGATTCTCTTGCAAAATTGGAACATCTTAATGTCGCAGAAATTTACTCACTCATGTTTCACACAGACTCTAAAAATACCCTATCCTTAATTTTAAACATTTATCCAGGGCTTCTCGCAAGAACTCGGGATAAATTGCACGGATTGATGCTAAAAACTTATTGCTTGAAAATCCTTCTTGGAATCCTATCTCAAGATACTTACCCAAGACCTTTTTTAACAAGTGCACAATGGCTCAAATATCATTGCAGCATTTAGAAAACCTCCCTAAGATCATAATTTATTTACATGTTGATAAGGTAAACCCAGAGGTTGCACTCTGGTCTTAAGTACACAAGTATCTACACTTTCAAACACTAAGTAGCAAGTGGAAATATGATGCTGTGTCCATTATTTCAAGATATGAAATTGTGTGTATGTTTTATTTTGTTGTTGTTTGTTTTCTTTTTGTCTGTTTCTATGTGTTTTTGTTTGTTTGTTTGTTTGTTTGGTTGGTGTTTTTGTTTTCAGTTAAAGCAATATTAGCACATTTTTTGAAGAGCGCCCCCATTTTTCAAAATTTGATATTTTTGCACAGCTATGTTGGTAATTGTCTAGAAAACTACACCTGCAAACGAGAATGCTCAAAAATGCTTATTTATTATAAAATGAGCGATTTTTGTAATTAGAATTGGGATCCTAGATTGTACTTAACGGCAGAGCTGGAAATGCTAAGTTTATGTCCGTCCATGATGAAATAGTGCCACCTCAAGAAAATGACCTCTAACTTGACTTGCCTGATCCAATAAAACAACTAATAGATGAGCGTAGATACGTACAAGGCGCTATTTCCCAGCTAATTCATATTGGAAGGCCGTTTCCAGCAGCCGTTGAATTATTATCGGGATCCCGATATTAATTATTCTAGTTACAAAATTCCTTCGTTGCGACACATAGACATTGTAGGGCTTAACCATTCACAGGTATAGTTTACTAGCCAGTTACCAATGCAACCGTGTAAAAATCTCAAATTTTTTGAAAAATTGGGGGCGATCTTAAAAAAATATGTGCTAATATTGCTTTAACCAGATTAATCTAACAGATTTTAAGATTTAAAATATAATTTTCAATCTGTTAGATTTTAACAAATCTAACAGATTGAAAATCCAAATGTTTACATCTAACCCTAACATGCCATAGACCAAATACTGTGCCACTGAGGCTAGAAAAGCACGGTTCCCAAATTCAAGACGTCATCACAAGAACACACTGTGAGTACAAAATGCTGGCTGGGCCAGCAACACCCTCCCCAGTCAAGCACAGCTGTGTGAAAGTCTTTTATATAAAACAAAAATTTTTTACAAAAATATTATAAATGGTTTTTTTTACTTTTTTTATTATTTTTAATTTGGAGTATTTATTCCACTAAATACATCCTGTTAAATTTTATGGAATTTCATTGCGGGACAAATAAAATATTCATAAAAATCTAATATTACACTTCTATCAGAAAGAGCATATAGAGGGTTTGCTATAGCATACAAATTAGGACCTTGTAGGCTATATGGGCAAGATCCCATCAATGGATTTTTCTGATTTTTCGCGGAGGTAATAGCTTTGCATTGTCCCTACTTACATCAGTTGTCAAAAATTGTGTTGCCATTTCTTAAAATTGCTCTAAAAAATAAAAGAGACAATTTGCACAGTGGTAAAACCATTGTGCAAGGGATGGGGCCTCAGGTCCCCCGGTTTGATTTCCCACCCACGATGTAAATCTTCTTTAGCTTCTATCACTTTACCCTTCCCTTCTCCATAGATACTTGAGTGTTACTTCAACAGGTAGGCCTACTGCTATGAAGAACCTGGCCATGAAGGTAACATGATCCAGTATCCTGGTAATGGTAGGATTTGACTTAACACTTTCACACACAAATGCAGCACACTATTCTGCCAGTACATTGTTTCATGTTAATCACGGCATAGCACTCATACGGTATGTAACACACATTTTCTCTTTAGGCCTTGAAAGAGTTCAATTTTCTTCAAAAGATTGTATTAGAGAATGTTTGGATGCCATGGAAAACAGTACAAATAGGACGGAAAATGTAGAATTCACATCTTTAGGGGGTTTTTTCCACCTGTTCCCTTTTTTATAAAAAAAAAGATTTAAGGTTCCCCTTATATATCTATACAAGTTATCAGGTTCTCCCTTCTTCTTCAGTTAAACACAATTCCCCTCCAATTCCAGCTAATTCCTTCCATTCCCCTTGGTCAGCAATTTTGTGTGAGGTTGAAATTTCAGACCTTTGTAGGCAACTAAGTGAATTTAAAAAACTTGCAAAACCACTTTGCAATAAAACAACTAGGGGACCCAGACAGCTGTAGTTCAATGAATTCATGATATTTGGAGAATGCCCGAGGCCAGAGGAGTCCAAATGGACCTAACACTGAACCCATCAAAACTTAATTAGTCTGCAATATCTGCATCAGTGAATATATTAAGGGATCATGACACAGCTGCCGTGTTGTTGTATATTATTGCAATGTACAAAAGGTGTAAATGTAACAAACTGATTTAGTTTTCAACTGATTCTGTAGAGTACAAATGGTCATTGAAGGAGGTGGTCACAACCTTGTGGGCCAGGGTAACCTGAGGAAAATTGTAAAGGGAAAATGTCTCCCTTGCAGTATTTAGCAAAATTAAGCTATTTGGGACATATAATATATATGTGCGCTCGTGTGTGGTTGCAGGCAGGCGGATTAGGGAGGGGCGCGTGCCTCCGGTTAATTCTGCAAAAACTTGCAAATCAGCCATTTTGGACCAAGTTTAGCTTTCCGACCCACCGGTAATTTTATATTTTTAGTTTTTCAATCCTGGATCCGCCCTGGTTGTGCATGTGTGTGTGTGTGTGCATGTGTGTGTATGCGGGTGTGTGTGCTGTGCTTGTGTGGTGGCTCATGCTTGTGCTACACCCATGCATGTGGTTGATTTTTTGACTGTGTAGTAACGGGTTCTCAAGATATTAGGCTGAAGGGCCAGAGAAATACCAACATATTTCAAAGTTCAGTATTGAGGGCCAAATATACCTGAATTTCTTATGTTTCCCTTTAATTTTAAGGCAAGTGAGAAGCCAATGGGTCTCTATTTGAGGGCCAAATATACATGAATTTCTTATGTTTCCCTTTAAATTTTTTAAGGCAAGTTGAGAGCCAAAAAATCAATGGTTGTTGGGCCGAATTTGGCGGGGCCACCTATTGAGAACCCCTGGTGTATGTGTCATATCAGTGTTTTTTCGTTTTGACACACATACTGCTTGCCTGTAGTACTAACAAAGTTCACATATGACATGCAAAAAAAAAAGATGCTAACACTCGTATATGTATTAAAAGAGGCAGCTATATAAGCCAGACTTTATATTAGAAGTAAGCCAGACAAGAATCTGCATGAAATGAGGAGATCGTAAGATTTAGTTGTTAAATGATGCAGGTGATATAGATGACAGTATGCCCGTTTCCACTTGTCATGTATTGATTCAAGTGTTGACGGGAAGCGCGATGCTTTTAAAGGGTCAATATCCAGTTGCATCCCCTTTTTACATCCAATCCCACATGGTTTCTTAAGTCTGATGCTTCTCAAATTTCTGTTGAAGTGCATTTTATTTTGTGTGATTTAATCTTTTAACATGTGCTGCAAGCCATTTAATCATCCTGTGATGGCCTGATAAAACTACTTAGATTGCACACTGGCAATTTGTAGACACTTACTAATAATTATTCTGTAACTATATTCGGAGTGAACTTTAAAAAAAAAAAATAAATTCAGTGAATTTTCATTCATGCTACATCTTTATTTCTAAGCATACAAATGTATCACCTTTACAGCCCTTTCATCTGATTAAATGTCAAAACAAAGTTTTTTTTAAATGTTGTGTTAAAAAAATAAAGTGATTCAAATAAAGCCACCAGAATGTTTTATTTAAGCTGGTGTGCAAAAGTTGCAGTGTGCATCTATATGTGCAGGTGTGGTTGCAGATGAAATTGAATTTGTGGCTTTGGTTCATGTGCCAAACAAAGCGATGCTATGCAAGCATTTTATTGTCACAAAGATCTGCATTTCACTATAACTCAGGGTTGCGTTTGCCCTTCAATGCGAGCAACTGTCAAGGGTGTTGTTATACAACTTCCAAGCAATTTACGAGTCCACAAAATTGTTTATGTGAATTTCCTGACCATTTTTTTCTGTGTGAAAAAGGGCAAAAAACCCTGAAGTTAGCACAAAATTAGATCATTTTGTTGTTGTTTCTCTTATGGGGGAAAAGAGTGGGTAATGACTCAACTCTATTGTCTTAGACCATGGTATTTTATGAGGTTTGTTACCATCCATTTGCTGTGCAAAGGTGTGAACATTTATGCATCTTGAAAATCGTTCCCCTTAAAGCCTTAAAGAAGGCAACCCAAAGAACTTTGATAACCTTGGATTGCCTTGTTGGAGGAAATAGAAGTCTTGGCAATTGGATTATCTGGTCTCCAAAGTGATAAATAGAAGTGATTTTTCCTCTAACCTAGTTTTGATAAATTTTACTGAAACCCCAGATTCTAAACTATTGACAGACTTTTACATCACACTGGTGAACTTGCCAACTTTCTAAGTATAAAGGTATAGAAAAATATACTGTGGTCACTTTTGAATCTTATTTTTTTGGGCATTTTGTGGCCACTATTTAATGAACTGCAGCTCATATATTAAAGGTGCATCCATGATTCTAAGCCCTTTTTCTGTTAAAGGTGATGGCTCGATTTAAGTATGATGTTTTCTTCTTTCTTGATAGAATGGCTTTCACTCGCAAAACCCCTCTGAAAAGTTTCAATCAGGCCAATAATTCAATCCATTTGATGTGAGATTTACTATAATTTTGTAAGCCCAATAGAGTACTGAATATTTATAATGCTTTTCCTAATCCTTTTTCCTGGAGATGGCCGACGCAACACCCAGTGGCGGCTTGGCCGGACTCGACACCATAGATTAAACGGTTACAAATTCATATATTGGTCCAACCAAAACAGGGACATATTTTTGCTCGTAACTTCCAACCACACATCCTTTAGCCCTATCTTACAGGGTAAATGAGAAAAAGTAGCCTTTCTTCTGATAATCAAACTTTTGACCACTATCGGTAAAAAATTTTTTCTGGGATTCTGAAACGAGGTTCTTTGCGATCGGACCATGGCTCTTTATGCTTAACAGATACTAGTAATGCTCAAAAAAGAGTTCTTCTTCCCAATCACAGTTGATTCTGAATGGCACACTTTGAGTTATGAGCAACTGTTTATATCACTGCTCCATAGGTTCCCTGTGTTGTAATTTTTGTCCATTTACAGTCAGAAAAGACTAAATTATGATTTTTTTTAGAGTAGATCAAATCTCAATGTGAGAATAGTATGTACTATACTAGATTACGGTTTATCTGATAAAAAAATCAAAATTTTTGAGTAAGTCGGGATGAGGCCTGCATGTGGATCAAAATGCATGGCCCTTTAATGTGTCATATCACCTGCTGGGCTGGTTCTTGTGTTTAGCACCTTTTTGTCAGGATAGTACAGTGTGGCTCACAGCTGTAAGCAGGTACCAGTAAACATTTTGTATTTTAATTATTATAAAATAGATGACCAGTGTTCCAAAATAACATGGACAGGACTTCAAAGAAGTCTTCAAAATATAACTGTCTGACTCAGAGATGTTGAAATATATTTTTTGTGACTAATGAAAATTATGTTTATTTGGGGGTTTGCTGAATTTTGAAAATATCAAAATAACAAAAAAAAAAATTGGGGCAGCATCAAACAAGACGAGTCCTTAAAAAGGACAATCTTCTGCATTTTGTGCACAATTTGTGAATGAAAACAACATTGAGTTTTTGTAACACTATATTTTACTAATACTTGCAAGGCATCAATCATAATGAATCAACCTTGTATTGTGAACAAAAGACATTCAGTTTTCAATTACTTTTTCCTGATACATCTGGTCTTATTTTGAAGTAGAAATCAATCATGGAACACCAGCTTTGCAGTTTACCATCTCCCCTTTTAAATGGGAACTTCATATCCCGTGCAAAGGCCCAACTCAACTATTTGTGTAGTAATATCTGTCTACATTCTGTACAAAAGTTGTTCTTGTTTACCACTCATGAATATTAGGCTGCTATGAATAGTTCCATGCTATCAGTGTTAAAATATAACATACAAACAATGTAATTCTGTACCACACTTGTATATTATACTATTGTAAGTATTATTTTTGTGGATATAAATTGGGGGGGGGCTATAGAAGTCATTCCTACAGTTTAATTTGTCAGCAAATTTGCAATCTGACCCAACCAACAAAATGTTACATAGTACCTTTAGGTTAGGACTAGTCGCATATATGCAAGCCGGGAATTCACTATCACTAGTGGTGCAAGTAGGGTATGTATATCACTTGCCCATGTCCATGTAATGGAAAATATTGAGACTCTTTAACAAAGAGAAAACAGACAGTATCAGTAACAGCTGAGACGGGGTAAACAATAGATGGGCTTGTACCACAATTAAAAACTGAGTACCACTGCATTGAGGGTTTGGTCAATTCGTGATTAATCGTCTGCCTGGCAGAAGAAAAACAGAGCGGGCAGGAACGATAAACTGTATTCTTTTTTTACTTGCTAATTGAAAAAAATCCCACTCTAGACCCTTATATCTACTGTTTTATGTCCCTTCCAATACCCAACCCTGAGCCCCTTTTATCTACTATTTTAATTCTCCAACTCTGCCATAATGGTTGATTTAAGCAAATACATGCCCCAATTCCAAAAAATCCCCCAAGAAAATACTGGTTTTTGAGTTGCATATGGCAGCTAATCTCTCAAGACGATTTAATTAAAATTGTCCTTACACAACATCGCACCGAAGCTTGAATCAAGCTAATGACTGATGTTGTGTTTCAGAGTAGAAATTTTCACAGAATTCATAATTTAGTGATTTTCCAGAAAAAGGTATTGTGGCATTTTCTGGGAGATGGATTTTTTAAAAATTTTAAAGCAATATTAGCACATTTTTGAAGAGCGCCCCCAATTTTCACAAAATTGATACTTTTGCACAATTAGGTGGTAATTGGCCTAGGAAACTACATGCGAACGAGAATGCGAAAAAATGCGGTTTATTCACAAAAGAGCAGATTTTGTAATTAGAATTGGGATCCAGATTGGACTTAACGGCAGAGCTGGAAATATAACGTTTATGTCCGTCCATGAGGTAAAATATCTGTGCCACCCTGAGAAAATAACTCTAACTTGGCGTGCCTGAACTATTAAAACAACTAATGCGTGAGCGTAGACACGTACATGGCGCTATTTCCCGGCTATTTTCAAAGTGGGAAGGCCGTTCCAAGCAGCGTTGTATATATCGGGGGACCCCGATAATAATTAATGTACAAAATATTCCTTAGTTTTGTGACACATAGACATTTTTCGAGGCTTAACCTATTCAACAGGTTATATTCCTTTTACTAGCAAGGTAACAATGAATCGTGTAAATCTCCAAATTTTTGACAAAAGGGGGGGCGCGCTCTCAAAAACAATGCTAAGTATGCTTTAAGTAAATTTGCCCTAGCGATGCATAGACTTGTCTTGTATGGAACATTATTGTAGGTTGTGGAATGTTTGCATATTATGTTGCCCTAAAATCACAAAAATAAAGATCACAATTTAGCCACAGTTACTGTGGCTATACTACAAAGAACCCCCAAGTTTGCCAAAATAATGTTGAAACTTGTATGGGGACGGAAGCAATCATGAATGGTTTATGTGAAGGGGATGTCGTGATAATTGGATGGCTAAATACCTCTACGCTTCAAAAGAATGGGGATCTCAGGGATGGATGGATCAGGCTATTAATTATTAGCATTTTAATTGTTGGAAAGAGGTAAATTTGTAAGGGAAGTGAAATTTAAAAAAAATGCATTGGTAAATGGGCAGGCAAAAAAGGGGAGTCATACAAGCCACTGTAGGGTCTTTGTTATATGGAGTTGTGCATCGAATTTTCTTTTAAAAGAAAAACAACTTAAGCCAATATCAGTGATTTTTCTTGACTGACAATACATAAAATTCCTTAAAAAATTAGGGTAGGGGTTCCATATTTTTGGAACAAAAAGCATGTATAATTAACTTGGGTCTGTAAATAGAAAGTCTTAATAGATCTTATAATCTGTTACGTAATGTCCGTACAGACTTTTAGCAAGGGTAGGCAATTCGGAACTGTCGGTCAGGCCTCCACTATGGAAATCATGAGCAGTTCCATTGCTCTTAATCAGTTGCGTTATCCAAAGCATGCGCCGTCTATGCGATTATACAATGATGTATTTATCCATTATGAAAGCAAAAAGATGTATAAACAATAGACAGGACAATTAACATGATAGTGGGCGTTAATATAACAGATTCAGTTGTGAAAATGTGGATTATTAAAAAAACAGCAAAAAATGGAAAAAGGGATACATCAATGTCCATGACAGATCGCCGTGTGAGGGCGGGGGGGGGGGGGGGGGGGGTAATTGCCAAGGTGTAACTGCATAAGATGCCATGGATATTTAATCTGATGAGTCTTAAGTCATCTTTCCTTGAATCAGTTGGTTTGAAATGGTTTGTCAGGTGGCTGTGTCACCTGAACTATTTCAAGAGCATGACCAAAGACTGACATAAGTGTTTGATAGGAATTCGGACCAATGGCAGCTATTGAATTTGGACATTTTTCCTCACAAACAAGAGTGCCAATAGATAGTATGAGTAACTAGTATTGGTTGACATTTAAAAGTGGTCGTGGAATATGTGTGTGTATAAAGTATTTCAGAAAGAGCCCTGCGGGGCACCCGAATTTTTTCTTATCCCCGAAAGTCCCCCGGAAACCCCCCGGACGACACGGACAGGACCGAAAACCGGGTGCGGGGTGCATTTAGCACGTTATTCCCGGTCCGGTCCGGTCCAGGGATCATTTGGACGGGCTCGGGTAGGGGGGTCGGGGCTATGTGGCCTTCGGTCCGGGGAAAGAATTTTTACGCTGGTAAAAAACAGCCGCAACATAATGTATATGAAAAATGTATTATCTGGGGATTGTCCTGGTTTTTCATTTTTTTTTTTTGTTTTTTTTCCTAGGTTTTCATGCAAACCTCACCGCTCGCATTTTCCGCGGACGGTTCGACCGAAGACTTTGTATGAAGTAATCGGGAGTTGCTCCGCCCCATTTTCTCAAAATGGTTGTCTGAAATCATTTTACACTAAATGCACATGACACATAGTTACGAATTCTGCGTTTAAATTTAATTGACTCAGTATGGATTTTAAATCCATTTTCACGTTAAAATCCAGAAGTGTTTCGTTCAGACATAGATTCGCGATGTTTGCCGGTTAATTATCTTGAAACACTATAGAATAAACAAAACACTGACGGCGCTTCCCCACTGATCTCTCACAGGACGGCTGAAGATGTCTTGGTTCCTTGGAAAACGGTATTCCGGTAATATTGAAGAAAACGAGCGAACCAGCGAAAACGTCGGACCAGGGGGGGGGTAGGACATATACCAAACTAACAGCAACAGCGAATTACCTGAGTCGGACAAAAGTCGCATCTGATCTGTTCTGAGTGTGGAAATTTAAAACATTGGCCTTACTTTGGAAAGAGAAAAACCTGGACCCATATTTTTTTGTCTAGGGATGACTTGCAAAATGGGCCCAGTTAGGGATTTTCTGCGAAAAACTAACCGATTGCGGGCTGTACTATAGTGCGCCTTCTTCTTCAGGACAACTGCAGCTTGTTTAATTTCATCATTAAAACCAACGAAGATCCATAGGGTAATCCCCCCCATGTGGATGCCAGTTCATAGGTTTTGAACAAAAAATAACCTAATATTTTCCATTTAGTTTTAAAAGGTAAATTCGCGCCGCCCTTCGCGCGCATTTGTTCTAGTTACAATCCAGTACGATTTTAGCTTCTAAATGGCCAAATTTTAGAGCGATTCGCCGCAATTTGCTAGAATGATATTTCGGCAAACCCGACTCATTATAAATTTTCATCAACCCCCTCTCCCCCTGTCAAAAAGAAAGATTTTTACACCACTGGAAAGGTCATCCGTCTCATCACATTTAGCATTCACTGATATAGTCCTACACTTAGTACAACAAAATTTTTGACAATTTTGTACTTCGGATTTCGGAGGAAAAGTTGGAAAGAGGAAAAGGTAAACTTGACCCCCAGAATGGCATGGCGCACAGTTATCCGGAATCAATTTTTGAAAAGAAAGTAACTAACACAAAGTAGCGCGCGGTAACACCAAGACATTGAATCTGAAAAACAACTTCACAGTTCAAATGGAGTACGGCTACCGGTGAATGACGTCGGAGCATCCGGGTAGGGCATAAAAGAGGCGGTTCGGTCCATGAAAAAAGCTAGCCGAGTCCGGGTCGGGCGGGTTTGCACTTAAATTATCGGGTCGGATCGGGGGGCGTGCCGGCGTCGGGGCGGGGGACGGGATACATTCCGGGGTAGTCCGGGGTCGGGGAAAAAAAATCTTTTGCCCCGCAGGGCTCTATTTCAAGACAATGAAAAAGAAAGTTCCATGGGTTGGATTCAAAATGTGTGGTATAATATAATCATTAGACAGTGATAGAATTTGGACTCTTGCATTTATCAGATTCCCAACTTCGGACATGCTCAAGGAACAAATCAAAGGCTGGGGGGATCCCCTTTTTTTTACAGATTTGTTTCATTCCCCTTCCCCAAAAATTGTATGTTCCCCCCTTTTCAATCATTTCCCAGGTAATTAAGGGGCATTTTGTTATCATCTGAAACATTAGCTTTTTGGTAACCCTGATGTACCTAATGTTACAGGCAAATTTGGCTGTATCTGTAAACTTGCAATTTTGTTATTTTCTGTCTGTAAACAGATAGAAATTGTTTTTTTGTACCAGAACAGGGCCTATGGGACCATGGGAAAACAAGCAATTGCTCATAACACAAAAACTGCAAGATTGGAATCAACTTAAAGCTTTTCTCAAGGATATCTAGGCAAACCATGAATGAAACGAAGTTACTGGAATCACAACAAGGCACATTTATGTTCTCATCACAGGGTTAAAGTAGACCAAATCAAAATTTTCCTGGATACAACCAGAGTTTTATCGCTGATTTTGAGTGGGGGGCCCTGGTTGGCAGCATGTCCGGGATTATTGGTCTGAGGGGTGGAATATATTTTGTGACCTTCTGTGATTGGAGGGGATGCAAAGTATTTTACATCTATTTACTGGTGTTCATGTCTCTTTTTCAGCCTCTGTCTAGAAAGTCACGTGGCCTCAATAAAATAAGATGGAGGGAGAACAAGCTCTGGCAAAAAAAAAAATATGGGGTTTAATATCAGTGAGGGGACAGCGCCAAATTTTTGGACAGATAGGTCCCTCCCCCAACATAAAACCCTGATAGCATGGGTTGAATTTCAGGAAGGATGTGTAAGAGTTATATGGATTTGTGCATCAGAATTTTCTTTTTAAAAGAAAACCAACTTAAAGCACTATCAGTGATTTTTCTTGACTGAAATACTATAAAATTCCTTAAAAATTAGGTAGGTTTTCATATTTTTGGAACAAGCAATCATGTATAATAAATCGTGTAAATAGAAACGTTAATACGATCTTATAAATCTGTTACGATAATGTCCGTACAGACTTTTAGCAAGGTAGGCAAATTCGGAACGGTTCATGCATCACTATGGAATCATGAGCAGTTTACATTGCTCTTAATCAGTTGCGTTATCCAAGACATGGCCTATGCTGATTGTAAATGATGTGATTTATCAATTTATGAAACAAATAGATGTACAAACAATAGACAGACAATTACTGATAGTGGGCTTTAATATAACAGATGCAGTTGAAAATGTGGATTAAAAAAACAGCAAAAATGGAAAATGGATACATCAATGTCCATGACAGATCGCCTTGTGAATGCAAGAAGGTTGTAAATGCAATAGCTGCCATGTGATACATCTGATGAGTCTTAATTCATCTTTCCTTGAATCAGTAGCTCTTGAAATGGTTCTTCAGGTGGCTTTATCACCTGAAGAACCATTTTAAGAGCCACTGACCAAAGACTTGACATAATAGTGTTTGATGGGAAATTCTGACAAATGGCAGCTATTGCACTTACAACCTTCTTGCACTCACACAACAAGATGCAAATAGATAGTATGAGTAATAGTATTGATTTTTACATTAAAAAGTGGTGAATATGTGTGTGTATAAATGCATTTCAGAACAATGAAAAAGAATGTACCATGGGTTAGGATTCAAAATGTTGTGGTATAATATAATCATTAGACAGTATCAGAATTTTGGACTCTTGACTATTTTATCAAGATCCCAACTTCGGACATGCTCAAGGAAACAACATCAAAGGCTGGGTGGGATCCCCTTTTTTTACAGATTTGTTTCATTCCCCTTACCCCAAAAATGTATGTTCACCCCTTTTCACCTCATTTCCTCAAGGTAAAATTAAAGGGGCATTTTGTTATCATCTGAAACATTAGCTTTATTAGTAATCCATGTGTACCTAATGTTACAGGCAAATTCGGCTGTATCTGTAAGAACTTTGCAATTTTGTATTTTCTGTCTGTAAACAGATAGAAATTGCAACACAGTGGCCTATGGGACCATGGGAAACAAGCAATTGCTCATAACACAAAACCGCAAGATTGGAATCAACTAAAGCTTTTCTCAAGGATATCTAGCAAACCATGAATGAAACAGAAGTTACTGGAATCACACTCCTCACAGTGTTAAAGTAGCCAAATCAACCATTTTCCCCCTGGATACAACCAGAGTTTTATCGCTGATTTTTGAGTGGGGGCAGCATTTCCGGGATATGGTCTGATGGGGTGGAGATATATTTTGTGACCTTCTGTTGATTGGAGGGGATGCAATTTACATCTATTTACTGGTGTTCATGTCTTTTTTCAGCCTCTGTCTAGAAATTCAGTGGGGCCTCAATAAAGATGGAGGGAGAACAAGCTCTGGCAAAAAAAAAATGGGGATTAATATCAAGTGAGGGGACAGGCCAAATTTTGGACAGATAGGTCCCTCCCCCAACATAAAACCCTGATAGCATGGGTTGAATTTCAGGAAGGATGTGTAAGAGTTATATGCACGCTTTTGGCTAAAAAAGATCCTGCTCTTTTATTAAATCAGGCACTTTTTGACCACACAAACCACACCTATTTTCTACTTTTGAGAGGTTGACACCACTGAAACAGGCTCCTGCATTACGCAAGGGTACTTGCAGGACTCAATGTGAGGACTTAGGAGCTCGGTAAGGTCATGAGTTTTCCTGAAATTGACACTGTTGCATGTTACTATTCATTGATATTGATATCTTACACCTCATGAAGATTCATGAACTATCATGCTATCATGGGCGATTCCATTACAAGTTTCTTCCATAGGAGATAGTTGATATTGAACTGTGTTACCCTACAATCACAGTGCGGTGTACATGAAACAAATGTACATGGTTTATGAATTGGGGGAAATAAGTCACACTATTTCATGGGTAATGGCTACAGGCCTTGGGTGTGACTGTAGCGAGTACCCGGGAAAAAGTGTGTCCTATTTCCCTCTAACCATGTAGTCTGTGCATACCATTCAATCATTCATCAACCCATAATTGAAAGATTGACATTTTGTCAGATAGTAATATTTTGCCCATCTCCATTGTAATTTTTTGTTAATTACACTTTAGTCCATAATTCTTAATAGAAAAAAAACAAAGAAAGGTTAATCTGTAGGCCCATTATGCTAAACAAACCTTAAAAGGTTCCTATATCAATACTTTAGAATGTTACACCTGGAGTCGTACCACCTCCCCCCCCCCTAATTTCCTGATATGACCATGATTTTACAATGTTAGTGATGGGATAAGCCCAGTTCAGATCAAAAGCTGTTTTGAGAGGTCCTGCATAAATCATATTGTAAAATAACGATGCGGTGTTGTTGAGCTGGTTAAGATTATGGGCTAACCATTTCATCACATGACCAGTCTTCATTGACGTGAGTTAAATTTAGTAGAGCAATGGGAAGATCTTATTTTGTTCCAAACTTCTGATGTGGCCTGAGTTAACATGTAACAATTGGCAAGCCATAAGGCATGTTCTCTAAAAATTGTCATGCAAAAATTAACAAAAAAGCAAATGAATACCACCAACCAAAAACTTGTGTATCGACATGACCAAAGTTCTATTTTAAAAATTACACATACAAATGTGTATGTAGCCTGTAGGTCATTTGCTGTAGAAGTAGTAAATAGGATTAATTGGCCCGAAATCGGCCCAAACACATCGCAGGGTACAGGCCCACAGGAAGGACATAATGTTAGAACTTTAAACCAGTTTGAATTCCATGCACATAAGCATATGAATTTGTTTGAACCAATTGTGGGGCAACAAAATCCTATAGGCGATACTTTTTACAGGGAATAGTAATTGGATTAGAGAGCATTGTTACGTTTTTTTTTTAAACGCCATCATTAGACTTTTGCAGATCAGGTGCAAAATGTTAAACACGCTCATTTCACAAGCTCTTGGCCTCCACGATGCGAATCTAGGTTTTTAAGCTGTTAGAAAAATAATAGTCTGTCTCAAAGTTGGCAGGAATCACCAAACTCATGTTTTTATTTCATTTAAAAACATTTTTGGACGGATTGGCAAGCCAAATCAGCTTATGAAATGGCCAATGTCTGGATGTGTGTCCGTACGTGGTTGTGTGTATGTCTGGATACAAAAAGACACCATTGTTGTCATAATTTTTTTCAGAGAGCTAGAGTAGCCAACTTAGGTATATTGCTAGGAGGGGCAAGCCCCTACTAACCATGTAATTCATTTCACCCAGGGTCATTCTTGGTCTGACAGGGGGTGGGGGGGGGAAATGTCAAAAACGGTCAACATTTCCCAAACGAGGTCAACATTTGCAATATCTTTTTTTCTAGTGAAGCTAGAGGAGCCAAACGTAGTATATTGGAGGAGGGCACAATTCCCCCTACTAACCATGTAATCATTTCCCCAGGGTCTTGCTCCCTGTGCATTCAAGTGTAGGTATCAGACTGAGACTAAACTTTTTCATTATTCTAATAAATGAGTAATGATTATGAGTAATGATTACCTCAAAGGGCATGAGATTATTTTTTCTGTGATCTGTTGATAAGGGCTGCACTAGGGGTTGCAGGCATCTCAAAAACCATGGACAAAAAAACTTAATAGCCTATTTTAAGAAAAATAAGAGTAGCATGAATATTAAAAAAACACATTCCTAGCTAGACAGACTTCAGTGCTTCTAATACATTTTTTTGTGATTCTCTTACTGAAAATATTAATTTTAGAAAGTTTTATTTAAAAACTAGTTATGTGTGAAATGAAACTATTGGACTAAAGTCCCCACTCAAAGTAATTTGCTGTAAATAAGTTACAGTCTTCGAAATGACAACGGTTCTGGTTATCAAATCAAGGGTCTCCATCCCCAGGCTTCATTTTAGTTATTCAGCTGTACATGTGACATAAAACTGAAATGGTGACCTTTTCGTGAAGCATTTTGTTTCATTCAGGGCCCAATTTGATCTTATTTCTCTCAAATCACACCGTCAGACTGTTAAGCTAATTACAGCAATTTTTTTGAACGATCTGCTCCCAATTTGTTTTAACAAAATTAGGGTTTTTTACACAGTAGCATTGGTAATTAGCTAGTAAACTCTATCTGTGAATGGTTAAAGCTCAAAAATATATAGTTTGAAAAAAAATAAAAAATTTGTAATTAGAATAATTAATATGGTCCCAAGAATTATTCAACGGCCGACTCTTGAAAAAAGTGAAAAACGTCATTTCAATGTGAAATAGCCAGGAAATAAGCAGCATTGTATGTGTCAACGCGCATTCCATTAAGCAATATTAGCACCTTTTTTTGCAAGCGCCCCCAATTTTTCAAAAAATTGAGATTTTACCACGGTTGCCATTGGTAACTGGATAGTAAACCATACTGTGAATGGTTAAGCTCGAAAATGTCGTGTCTCACAAACAAAGGATGTACTTAGAATAATTATTATCCAGGATCCCCGATATTAATTAAACGGCTGTGGCAACGGCCTTCCACTGTGAAATAGCCAAGAAAATAGGTAATTCGTAGGTGGTCTACGCTCATCCATTAGTTGTTTTATTTTGGTTCAGGCAAATCAAAATTGAGGTTATTTTCTCGAGTTGGCCTCTTTCATATGGAGGACATAAAAGTAGCATTTTCCAGCTCTGCCGTTAAGTCCATCTGGGATCCAAATTCTAATTACAAATCGCTTAATTTAAATAAATACGCATTTTTTAGGATTTTCGTTCGCCCAGTATTAGTTCTAGCCAATCAACCAACATAAACTGTGCCCAAAATATCAAATTTTGAAAATTGTGTGGCGCTATTCCAAAAATGTGCCTTTTGCTTTAACTGTTCGTGGTTAAACGCAAGTCAAGTAGTTAGGCTCATTTCATGAGATGTGCTACATCCAGGCTATGTCATAATGGCCGGGACAGGAATTAATGTTAATAGTGCTGCCTGCGTTAATTAGGATTGGGACTGTGATTGAATTAATTCTTAAAAGTACATTCCTTTATGACGACACAACATTTTGGAGCATTACCGTTCACAGATATAGTGTACTATCCACTTTGCAACCCAATTTGAAAATTGAGGGTGCTCTTCAAAAATATGCTGTTATCCGCTTTAATTTTAAACCTATCATTATCAATCAATCACATTTTGGTCAGACAGCTTTAATTTTTTGGACATTTGCGAGTTAATTGCAATAAATATTTCAGCAATATCCAACATAAAATTTTATGTGTGATATTTCATGTGAATTGAAATCGACCCTAAGCCATGGAAACCTAAATCATGAAACAGCAATGCTATGGGATGGCACTAGGATGGTAATGCCTATTTTCCTCTTTCTCAAATTAAGAACAACTTCCCAATGGTACAAATTGCAAAAGTAAGAAAAAAGAGCGTGTATGTGTGTTTGCTGTGGTGGGCTGCATGGTGTGTGGTGTGTGTGATATATGCGATTAAATAGTTGAAGAAAAAAAAAGGAAACTGATGCAGCATTGTTTTTACTTGTTAAATAGATGGAATTTTTTAATATAATGTTTTAAAAATATCTTTTAGCACTGCATGAATGTACTATACTGTTTAAGTTATCGATTATAATCTAATAAAAATCAAAATGGAAAGTTGCTGTGAAAATGAACATATATAGGCCCACATCGGACAGCTTACTAAAGAAATAAAAAATGATGTGCTATTATCACTCTTTCTATTTGATAACACACTTTTCATCCTTTTTCTTGCGCACACATAGCTAATAACCATCCCTCTTTTTTCGGTAATTGTAATTTACTAATTGGCACATAACAAACACACCAAATAATTTTAGAATCTGGCATGGCCTATCCACATCTATATGTCGTGCAGCTGACGCGGTCATAGACAAGAGAGAGAGAGAGTAGAAATATGAGTTGGTTGTCCTCACCTAAGGCTATTGTAACTTCTTCAAGATGGAGGTTATCCTTCATCATCATATTGTGTGTGTCTGCAACATGGCATTCTTGCTGTAAAGTCATGTTCTTGTCGGCTTGAGACCAGAGTCATACATTAAGGCGGAATGAATTTGCAGATGTGTTCTTTTATCCTACACACAAATAGATTGACCTAGTTGTAACATTAAATGACATACAATTTGTGATTACATATGGCTCTAATACATACATAATTCAAATCTTGGAATATTTTCCGCTGCCCCTTTTAACAGGGTGGCATTTTGCACCCCTAACCAGTGCGCAAAGACAGGGGTGAGGGAAAGCACTTTAGCAATACTATCCTGCACATAACCTGCCTTATTTCTTTGAACATATGGTGATAAAATAAACTCTAAAACAAAAAAAAATCAATTTGATTTTCCCCTAAATGCTCCATTCGTACTTCATGGCACTGCATTCATGCAGTGAAAGTGCCTGAAAACTCATCTCTGGACTCAACCCGTAGCATTGCATGGCAATTTAAATCTGTGTTGCGCTGTGTTGAGTCAGAGATGGTAGTTTTGATCCATTTTAACTGCATCGGCAATGCAGTGTTGAAGTATGAATGGAACTGAGTGGTCTCAAGCATCTAAAGGTGCAGCAATGCATTTATTTTTTCCTTATGTTAGGCAAGAAAATTTGGATGGCAATTTGTCATGAATAATACTAAAATCAAGTCATGTTTGTTGCCTGGTCAATAACATTAGTTATGAACATATGTTTTATAGAAATTATCAGTTACAGAATTACTAGTGTTGAAGGTAGCCCAAGGAAGTTTTAGTAAGAGACTTATAAGTAAAAACTGAAACAAAGTGCATTTCTGAGAAAAAACACCAAATGTGTCATGAGGCATTGGAAACAGTTTGTACCGCAACTATAACATGCTCCACATTCTGTAAAAAAATCATATAGTATTTACCATTGGTGACTATGATTGAATAAATGATTTCAATTACATTTAATGATATGAGCAGCATGATACGTTGTTGCGTCATAGCCCTGTCTGTGTAACCTTAGGCCAAATCTACCATTATAAGATGATGTTATCGACGCACCACATGTCTGTATGTCACATAATCTTTGTTTGTAGGTCTAATTACTTATAGTCCAATAATTGTATGATTGGGACCCCACATCAAATTGTTGCAACAAAACTATTTTGGTGTAATATACTCTGAAATATTCCAAAACTAATGATATTAAAAGTCTACGGGCAAAATCAACCTAGTGGAACATGTAGAAATAGGGGGAATACGTTTGTACATGGGTAAAAATTGAATTGTTCGAATTGATATAATTGATGTACCCAAGTCATTGGCTACTCCTACGGTTTTTAAAAAAAGGATATTTGCTCCTATCTCTACGCGTTAAGTTTTAGTACACGAGGCTGCATAACAGTTCAAGGTTCATCCTGGGGTAAAATTCATGAATGTTCCGATTTTGATCGGACTGGTTTGTAACTGTTTAAATTTGTCCCACTAGATAATAAAATGTAAATAGATTCTTTGTTTGCACTTCTATATCCGCAATTACGAGCTAGACTAGTGACCCGCTTCCCATAGACCCTGTAGCCCCCAGTCACATTTTGTGCGTCCAATTATGCAACTAATATTATAGATGGTGCAACCAGTAATATTTTCGAATTCTGACCATTAGATATACAGACAATTTGACAACCCTTTTTATAACGAACGGATATATCTGAAAATTTCACCCCCATTGTGACTTGGGGGAACTCTCATTTTGACTCTTAACTATTGAACTACAACCTCTAATATGGCAAACTATACCTTTTTTATCCTGGAATGTAACGAACACTTGGCATACTGTTCGAACGATTTTTGATACTTTTCATATTTTGACCCTGATAAACCTTAAACCCCCTTAAATATGATGTTCCATACTCCTTTGATTTAGTAGACTTTTGATATGTTGTTTTTAAAGTATTCTCAATACAATTCTGTTCGAATTGATTCTGTTGGCAATTAGTGTTGGGTTAGGCAGCATTCATTCTATTTTGAGTGGCCTATTACTTCTTTTGGCTTCATGTGCATAAGGTTGTCAACAAATTGGCATGGCAACTAATGTTTCTTTGCTATTATAGCATATTCAAACCGAAAATAATTTACTTGGTTCTTCTCTCGTATTTTGTATATATTTGAAAAGTGTAATTTTCTATGACCTCCAAACAAGAATACATGTTCTCCATTTCCAGATCAAATTGAGCACATCAATAAGTACATCAATTTGGAAAATCAATATAATGTTCATTGCATTCGTAATCGATAGTTCAGACTCTTTCCTCTGTTAAATAATTTGATTGAAAAAAATAATTTGATGACATCAATCAGCACACAACCCGAGTTTCACAATATTGAAAACGCGAAATACTAATTGTCCAAAGATATAAGTAGAAATAACTAAGCAAAGCATGACTGGATGGATGGAGTTTACCTAAAATAATAGTGTTTATCTATATCATTTTGTGTCCTTACTAAAGCACAAAAAACGTGTGTTTGTTTTTTGAGAAATTACCCAGGTCATTCAGTTGATTTTTATTTTTTTTTTAAATCTAAACATTAGTGTGTCTCTTCTTTTATAACAACTTGCCATCTGGTCTAATTTTAGGTATCTCTGTCAGTGGCGTAGCCAGGTGGGGGAAAAGGGGGGCAGAGTGTACCCTCTGAAAACAATCTGGAGGGGAAATAAAACACGGATATTCATGTTAAATCAGCCCCTTTTTGGATCCTTTTGCCCTGCATCCGGGACATTTTTGCTTGTGATCGGGACATTTATTGACCCTACCGGGAAATTGCCCCCTCAGAACTACCGGGCTGGCTACGTGCCTGATCTCTGTACATTCATAGCAATAACAGCTTGGAAAAAAATGAAACACAGAAAAAGAATGTATTCATTTGAACAGTATAAAACATCAATATTTTAAGTCTGTTTGCTTGTCCCGCCGGAGTAGTTCTTTATGCATTCCGTATAAACCATCATTGATAATCACATTTGTAGGTTCATGCCACCTACACCCATGGATAAATCATACAGGATAGTTTCTATTCAATGTAGCTAAATAAATAATTTATTTGGCACCAACATAATTCAAATACATCATGCTTAGTCAATGTCTATCTTATAACATTTTACTTTTATGCATAGATCAAACCAGATTAATATTTGGCCATACCAGGGTTAAAGCGGCACTGGCACATTTTCACAAAATATGACATTTCAATTTGCTCTCAAATGATAGTCTAAGCCATTGGAAGAATAGAGATACATTTTACACATAAAAAATAACATACTCAAAAACAGATAGGCGGTTAAAGAAATCCAGGAAATTTGTAGGCTAATTGTTAAATTTTCAATAACTTTAATCAAGAAATGTGTCTAGTACATGAATGTCATAGACTCGTACTAATTGATATTGATATTAAAACCGCAAAGGTCACAGGCCGGTCAAACATGGTGCATGCCATGGGAAACATGCATATGGCGTGCGTTTTCTTGTGTTAAACACCTTTTCCATCGTCTGCTGAATTAATGTCGCCGGCGACATTAATTATAAAATCATTCTGTTTACCCACAAGGATGCTGATTTGGTCTTAATCAATTCAAGTGAGGGCTAATGTATATGAAGCTTTACAACCATGCAAAAATATCGATTTTGAAAAGTCTTGAGGGCACACTATTTTTCAAATGTGCCAGTGTCTCTTTAAGCACATCTAAACTTTAATTTGAAATAATATTACTATGTTAGTGTAAGTACCAAGCATGTTTTCATAACTGGTGTGCTCCATTCAAAAAGTAAAGAGTTAGCCAGGTAGCCAGATTAAACATGGTTTATTTTGAAACATCAGCAATAAACTAGGTTTAAATACTACCTAACCAAGTTTACTTACTGATGTAACTGCATGGTACCATAATAACCTGTGTTATTAAGCACCTTGTCTAGCTCTGTTTCCCATCCACTTCATCAATTTCCAGGCAACATGCAAGTATTCAAAAGATGATCAAAATTTAATTAGGCTTATACACTGAATATCTGTGTGTGTTTTGCTTATACAATTGTGAAGGTAATTGGGATGTGGGCTGTGGTAGGGTTGACGTTATTGTCTATAGATTGTTTTTTAGTTGTGGTACTGTTTGTAAATAATCAGGAATATTTTTTATTTCACTATGAATGGTTATACGCTGTTGCTATGAAACTAGTGCTGTTATGAATGACCAATACGAAATGTACACATATGTAATCACCATTATTTGTTTGGAGCTGTCTAAGGAAGACAGCAATTTAAAAATGAATTTTACACAGAAATTTATGTACCTGGTAAATATTAATACCTGAATGCTAAAAGAGAATATATTAAATGCCTGAGAATTGGAGAAAATTTGAGAAAATGACCTTATAGTGACCTCAGTTAGGCTCGTATGTATGGTTTGTGTGTGTGTGTGTGTGTGTGTTTGTGTGTGTATGTGTGGGGGGGGGGGAAAAAAAAAAAAAAAAAAAACAAAAAAGTACATAAGGTTAGGAACCGGGGGCCTTAGGGGCTCAGCCCCTCCAATAATTTGGGGTGGGGGGGAGCTAAAGTACATTTGTTTGTTTGTTTGTTTGATATTGTTTAGTGATATACCAATCACAAATCCCAAGGTGGAAAACTTGTAAAGTCATCCCACAAGGCCACCTACAATTGATATGATTTGATGCTAGGGAGCAGATCATTATGTTGGGGTGTCCAAATTCTAGTTTTTTCTTTGGTTTCCCTTTTGTTAAAGGCATACCAACACAATGGACATGCCTCCTAAATTTTCTCCAATTTCAAATTTTGTTTTGCTCAGTTATGTCCCAGCCAATACAGTGTGTGACTTGATGAGCTGTGAATGGTTTGTTAGCCTTTAACGAGTGATTTTGCTTCATATGGGCCACTGTAGTATAAACTTTAAGGTTGGTATTAAAGGTGCATTTGGTGATTATAGTACTATTTATGGTTCATATAACCTTGAGAAAAGCTTATTCCCCAAATTGCAGTTGATTCTAATTTTGTGGTTTGGTGTTATGGGCAAATGCTTATTAGTGTTCCATAGGCCACTGTACTGTAAGTTGTTTGTTCCTTTATGAACAGTAAATACAAATTTGTGAATTTCTTACAGATACAATTAAATTTGCATGTAAGATTAGGCACACATGCATTACTAAGGCTAATGGTTCATGATATAAAAATCTCAACGTTTTGAGTGTAAGTCAGGGGATGAGGTTGTGGATCACGGAATGCCCCTTTAATACACTTTACTATGTGATTGAAATCAAACTTTAAAATTATGCTTTGCTCATTCTTGCACATACTGCAAGAAAAAAAGTTGCTTGGGCCAAAAATTTTGTATATTATTACTGTAAGTACAAAACAACACAATATCTACTCCAAATAGCTGGTCATTAATTTTATAATTGGGAAGTTAGAGGTTGCTCTTTTGAGTAATCATGGAATATTGTTTTGCTTTCATTTTTTTTTTATTTTGTAGACAACCAAATAAGGACTTGGTTATTCTTTCGGTAGATTGTTTTCCCTACATCTTGAACTTGATAGCAACTCTATAATTTTCTATTACCTGTAGTTGTGAATAACAAAGTGTTGCTGCTACTGTTGACTTCCTAGCTGCAATAAAGAGATATTAATTGATGCTAGCCTTGTAGCTAGCTATTAATGAACCCAGACACATCTCATGTTTGTACAGAAATAGAGCCAGTATGCAGGTGTTCATGTCCTGTTCGCTGCAGTAGATGGATATCATCAATGTAGCAATTGGAACATAGACAGGTGGTTAGCAAATATTTCTAATGTTTCACTGCCATATGCCGTCTGTGTTAGTCACATATAATGTGCCTTCTATTTTGCTACAAAGTCATTTTTCAATGACTTTGTGGAGTTGTAAATTGCCTAAAAGCTTTGAGCCAGATTTGCATAGTGTGTCCCACAGGGTATTAACTCTTCGTTTACTGTTGTACAAGATTTTAGGTTAGAAATAGATAGCTGTTAAGGTATGTATTAAAGAAATTAACATTGAAAGCACAGTAATGCCAGCTTTACTCTCATGATAATTTCCTAACCTCTGCTATCATGATATTCTCCCAAATTCAATTATTTATTGATGAGAAAGTTTCACATCAAGATATCGAGAAAATACAAGGGTGTGTGTGAGGTGTACTGTTGCATCAGGGCTTAAAATGCTATTAAGCGGTGCAAAATTTGATATTGCCTGTGTTTTTAGCTTCAGTAGGTAGAATGAACATGCTACAACTGCCTAGTTACTGGTGTTATTACATGTTTTCAACAGAAGATAGTATAAACATTCCACAATTAAGTTGTTAGTATTTCTACATAATACGTGCAGTAGACAGTATGAGCACAGCTGCATAGATTTTTTTGTGCTATCTTCAGTAGATAGCATTTGCACTCCATAGTAACATGTTTAGTTATTTCTATGTGCTATCTACAGTAGATAGCATGAGCACTTCATAGTAGCATGGTTAGTTATTTCTATGTGCTATCTACGTAGATAGCATGAGCACTCCATAACAACATGTTTAGTTATTTCTATGTGTTATCTACAGTAGATAGCATGAGCATTTCATAGTAACATGTTTAGTTATTTCTATGTGCTATCTACAGTAGATAGCATGAGCACTCCATAGTAACATGTTTAGTTATTTCTATGTGCTATCTACAGTAGATAGCATGAGCATTTCATAGTAACATGTTTAGTTATTTCTATGTGCTATCCACAGTAGATAGCACGAGCATTCCATAGTAACATGGTTAGTTATTTGTATGTGCTACCTACAGTAGATAGCATGAGCACTCCATAGTAACATGGTTAGTTATTTCTATGTGCTATCTACAGTAGATAGCAATGAGCACTCCATAGTAACATGGTTAGTTATATATATGTGCTATCTAGAGTAGATAGCACAAGCACTCCACAGTAATGTGGTTAGATATTTTGTCTGTGCTATTTACAGTTGATAGCATGAGACAATTGTATGTGCTATCTACAGTAGATGGCATGAATTCTCCATGATAACATGTTACATCAATATGTTATATATAATCAAAGCACATATACCAACAAATAATGCTTCTTTATGCATGTTCATGTTATTTACAGAAGATAGCATGAACACCGATAAGAAATAGTTACTTATGCATGCATTATCTCTATGGCTGATAGCATGGATAGCAACAATTACTTGGTTACTGCTTCCAAACGGCAAACTACTGTGTTACATTCAGAATGTAGTTTTAGTATGCATACAGGCAAATACCAGATCTAGGTACTTTTGATCTTATTATACAAGAGGAAAATCTGGAATTTGCCAAGTCGATAATTACATTGGGGTTGCACCAAATGAGTTTACACCATCTAGAGATGGCTGTTAATTCCAACTGGGGCATTTTGATGCATGTAACAAGGGAAGCTACCATCCCTGGGAGACTCAAATATCATGGAGTGGTAATGTTCTGAGTGCTGTTAGACTTAACCCATGCCCATTCCAGCATGAAATATTCAAGGCCTATTTGGGTTGGGGTAAATGTGAGTTACATACTAATTTTGGTAATCGCCTTAAATGATAACACGATATAGGTTGTACTTGAGCTAGTATGCTATCTGATAAACTACCTTGGAATACTATTATAACAGCAGAAATATAAAGACTGTACCATTATTCATGGACCTTGTTTTTGTGATGATTGATTTTTTTATTCTGCCTATGCATTATACCTTTGTATACAGTTTTTGTATATTGGTCCATGTAAAATATTAGATGTTTGAAAGGATGCTTCCCTGTAGATGTTGTATGTTATTTTTATTATTATTATGCTATTTTGGGATTCAACCTTGTTACACAGAACTTAGCAGTGATGAACCAACAAATATGTTAAAAATAAATTAAAGTGTGATCAAAATGTGCAGGGGCATAGTCAGTGGGATGGCAAAGGAGGCAGAATGTCCCATTGGAAATTTTTGTTAGAAAAAAACTCCAAGATGAAATGCTATAAATCAGCCCTCTTTGCACATTTGTGCCCTACGACTCGCCTTGTCGTGCTCCAGGAATAAGTGCACATTGCATACAGGCATATTTATTAATTGGTGCTTGCTTATGCTGTAAAAATGAGGTTGTGAAATATTAGCACTGTTGTTGCTAATCAACTTCATAATTGATCGTTGTTGTCATCATCATCATCAGTAATTTTAATATTGATATCATCATTCCCATTTGAAAAAGGGAGACTAAAGCAAATTCATTTGACATTTTATCTATTTGATTTGTAGATACATATTTACATATTTTCTATAATATTGCAACTACCCAAGAAGATGCAATTAAATATCCAACTTTAAACATGTCAGAAAATCCAATTTATGTTGTCTAATTAAAATTTGATGTGATTGATCGCTAAGTGTATCAATTACTTTGAAATGTTTAAATTACTGTAGGTAAATCAATACCCCATTGCATAATTTATCAACCTGAGCTTGTCGCCGGTGTGAATTCTTTGGTTACTAAGCTTGATTAGTCTGGGATTTTGCTCTGCTGAATTTATTGTATTCATTAGTAATAGGAACTGATGCCTTAATTAACATTTAATTAGGTGAGCCTAAGATGATTGTATCACCAATATCTGAATAAAATTAAGTACATGGAAAGGTCATGTCATGACTACATAGGAGTAGGTGAGGAGATAAGCAAAGCTATTCAGAAATGCATTTGAATTTTGCAGGTGAAAATAGAGTAAAAGCAAGAATATATTTTTACTTGCAGAAGAGGGGAGTGATTTGAATATGTATGATAATTGATTTGAATATGAAGTTGTACTATGAGAGCTTTAGCATTATCCTCAACACTCACCTCATCTGACTTGATGTTTGAATATAGAAACCCATTTATCAACTTTCATCTTCAAATCTAGCATGATTTTGGTTCAATCCTTTTTGATCAGAATGAAAGTCTGAAGATAGTTTGTTAAATGGCTGATTCCATCTCTGTTAAGGTTATACAGTAGATCTGGTTATGCAATATGCATGCTAGCATATGGAGCAGTGTAGTACATATGATCACTCATATTGTCAAAACGTTGAACCCAATCCAAGTTAAGGAGTGGAATTATGCATTTTCAAAGACGGTCTTTCAAAAAAAAGATGGTGAATGAATTGGGATGACACAGTCTGTCTTTAAATGCACTTATAAAACCAATTTCTTCCTACTGAATAGCTAAAGAGTGTAATGTGTTAATATTTTTCCATTTGTACGATATCATTGCATATAGCAAGCATATGTTCACTGTAATGCCTGGGTTCAAGTATTGCCGTAAGCTAATACAGCACTCCAAGCCCTTAACATGCCATCAAGAAATATGCAGCTCATACGCCATCCGTCATAAATTTCCAATCAATAATTTATTTCTGTAAATACACAAATGCGCGGACGCATATTTGGTTTGTGTTACATAATCCAAAGTCAGAATACCCAGCCAAATGCAGGTGCTTCAATATATTTATGTCTAGTTCAAGTATGCCCGCGAGGTCTGTGAGATAGACCAGTATTGAGTAATGCTGAATTGGGCTTAACCATTCTCTTATCTCATGTGTCACTCAATTAACTGCTGTATCCAAACAGCTTGTTAAAGCAGTAGTGTCTTATTTACTCAAAAATACACACCCTCTATTTTCGTGGATATTAAGATTATGGCTTGGTTGTAGTTGATTTGATCAACTATAACTCAATGCAGATGTCTTAGCTGAAAATGTATACTTGTTTTGGAAAAGCAACTTTTGTAATACAAATTGAGAATCCCTGTTTTAATTCACCTGGCTAAGCAGGTATGGGTAGGCTTTTCATCATTTTTTGTTACATTTTATGACTTTGTGGCTTAAAGGGGGACTACTCAATCCTCAGCTTTGACTCCACCACTCCCACTGTCAAACGAGATTTTGGTGTCATTAGAAATCCTTTATTTTTATTGTCTCATCTTTGAAATATTTTGGATTCAAATCATATCGTTACTACAAATCAAACTCTCCACTTAAAGGGATTAGCAGCGATTTGCTAATCCGAACATTGAAAAATCATCAAAATTCATATTTTATATTTTTGTTACTGGCATGGATATGCGAACATAACCTGTAAGTGGTTGGCTTGAAATCCGTGTATTAAAGACAAGGCAGTACTTTTTATCTGATTCTGTAATTTCTATACGTGCGTATCAAAATTCCGACTTGAGATCAAAAAAAGCCTTTCCCGGTGAATATCACAGATTTTCAGCGTGATATTGTTCACCATGATAAATACAGTTTGACCTCAAACACAAACATTATTGATCTTTGTTTATTCTGTACTGGTGTAAACCACAATCAGCTGTTTAGTGTAGATTTTGAGATGCCGTCACTGTATGTCTATTTGTGGGAGACGGTATGACATATTTCCTCAAATACTTCATTTTTTCACTATTTGGTAGTTTGTTTCTACATTAAAGTAGTTATATGGAATTGTACACACTTATCCCTGATTTTATAAGTTAAAAAATGAATTTCCACATTTTTTTTTATTCTCTCGCATTATCCCTGCTAATCCCTTTAATCTGTATATTTGGGTGAATTCACATGAGAGCCCTTAGATATGGCTACCAATGAGGTATTGGAATGTGTAAAATTGTATTGGTGTTGCGATCTTTTCTGACTGCCCCATGAAAAGTACCTCACTCAAAAAAGATTTTTCTTAGCTTTGGGGTCAGAGAATGCACCAATATAGGAAAAAGTGGTGCTTTTGGAGAGAAAGTTATGAACAATTACCCAATCCAACACTGTAAATAAAATCATAGAAAGTATGGACAAAAACATGTTTAGCCTATGTTTAAAACCTAAACATGTTTAGGATTTATACATGTTTCTTATGTTTAAATTCTAAACATGTTTAGGATTTAAACATGATCAAAACATGTTTTTGTCCATACTTTCTAAACACTTCATTTACAAGGAAATATACCATTTTGGGTTAAATTTTGCTTAAAGTTACACCTGGGGGGGGGAATCTGACTTTTGAGTCAAAAGGACAATTCGCCATCGAAGTGGTTACATAACTCCCTGGTTACTGGATCACGCACCTTTTGGAATGTTATTGCAGGCCGTAGACTTTGTGTAGTGATCATTTCGATCGTTGTGCAGGACTCAAAAGCGTGATCCAGTTGACATAGTAACAACCG
>JAMKCH010025573.1:0-19632 GCA_023653785.1 Ophioderma brevispina | reverse complement strand
GCATATTTATGATGATGCACTGTGCCCCGTGGGTTCTCTAGGCATGGTAGTAGTGTCGCGGACTCTGACGTGGTGGGGCACACATAATGGCTATGTGTTACGACTGGCCACTGTCGTTTTTCTGGCCCGCAACACACTCCCCTCTCCCCCCTTATACTACCTACCTCTTGGAGCTTAGCCACAACATTGTAAAACTCTCACCGTAAAAAAGGTTTTGAGTGATCTAAATATGTTGACAGATGACAGGGACCCTGAAACGTGATTCTTAAGGTCCGCAAGTGGTGCCTTAGGGAGAGGGGCCAAAACAAGTTTGTACGGGGTCATATTTTTAAATGATCCAATCATGTTGAAAAACCACACCATGTTATGTGTCTTAACCATAAGGATTCAGAAAAGATAGTTTGTAATATGTACAGCCTAAAGTTAGAGTTATAGGCTATAACTAAAAACAGCAAAAATCAATCATAAGGGTCAAATCAGTGTAAAGGGGTTCAAATTTGAAAGTTGCTCCGATTTGGATAAAAATGGTGCAATTATTGGTGGAGTCATTAGGATTGAAATAAGGAATGTTTAAAACTTTCTTAAATGCTTAGCCTTTCCGCTTTAGGGGGCAAGGAAGGGTCAAACGCCATTGAATCCAATGGGGCTTGATCGTGTTACCCCCCCCCTTACGTTCTTAAGCAAGCATTTGAACCACTCAAAACTATTCCTTATTTTAATCCTATGAGCTCCACCAATAATTGCCACCATTTTTTATCCAATATCGGAAGCAATTTCAAAATTTGACCCCTGTACAACTGAGATTGAACCTTTTTATTGATTTTTGCTGTTTTAAGCCTCTAACTCTGAAACTTTAGGTTGTACCTACTATTGCCAAACTATACCTTTTCTGAATCCTTATGGTTGAACATAATATGGAATACTTTTCAAAATGATTGGATCAATTGTTAAAAAATTTGACCCCTGTACAATCTGTCTTGGCCCCCTCTCTCTTAAGGCACCACTTGTTTTTTTTTTTTTACCGGCCTTAAGAATCTGTTCAGGGAGTTATTGCAGGCTTGTGTCTACTATTTAGCACCTCAAACTTTTTGTACTGAGATGTGTTAAAAGTGTGCTAGCTCCAGGGCTTAATATATTAATACCGGTGTTGTTTTGTAAAGGAAAACGAGTGTCCCCCATATGAGAGAGGTGTCCTAGCTACCATAGCAAAATGTACGCAATAACGATGACCTTGTAGCGAGGCCATTCGGGGTAAGTGCTGAACAAAAATGTGCATAAGCACTCAATGCGACGGACACAATAGACCAGATGGGGGTAGCAAAGAGGTTCTATATAGATAGAGGGCAAAACGTTACGTCATCTTAGAAAAATTCATCGTCTCGCTGTTTTGCCGACCACAAAGAAAACATAGCAGTACCTAACAATAGAAGCAAGGGCTGCCTCCGCCTTCTTCCACATAATGTGGGTGCCGCTTTGCATATGATACACTAATCGGTAGTGATACAAATTGATGTATGTGTTAGAGGGGCCAGGTTGTTGTAAAAATAGGGTACCTGGATCATTGTGCTCAGATACTCACTTGCTTAGGTGCTTAGGCGCGCTTAGGTGAAAAGCTTCTTGTATTCATTTGAGGCGGTTTATTTAAATCACAACGACTGACGTGTCATTTTCATTCGTGTGTGGCCATTGGAAGGACAAAAATTTAACCACCCAAGAGCGCCCAACATCCAACAACCGATATTTTGCCGGGATGTTTGTTCGAATTGACATTAGGTGTGTATACAAGCACCCAAACCTAATAATTATTCGTGCAATATTCAAAATGTCGCCGCCCAGCACGACACGGACTGGTTTTGAATGGGCTGCACCCCCTTGGGTAGGACCTCAGTCACACGGACGCTGGATTTCAAATATGAACCGGTACGGTGTGTTCTGTCTGTCGTCTGTCAGTGTGTCTGTTCGACCGCGTCTATTTTCTCGGGACCGAGGGCAAACCATTACTAAACTTGGTGGGTGGGTGGGTGGGTGACCCTTGACCTTCCGAAAGAACGAGTTTGTATTGGGGAGTGGATCACAAGGTCATCTGGGGGTCATCAAGGTCAAAGGAGATGAAATGGGGTATTAAAAGTCTGGTTTGTATGGACATGGAAACTGGAGGGTGGGTTCGATGGGTTCGATTGTTTTGATGCCGAAAATTTTGTTATATAGGTCACGACAGGCCGCCGTGGTGGGTGGGGCCCTTGACGTTCTGAAGACCGAGTTTGTATTGGTTAGTGATCAACGGTCATCAGGGATCATTCAAGAGTCAAATGGGGTTGTAACGTTGGTTAGGACATGAAACTTTATGGGGTCTTCTTTGTTGATGACTGTCATTCAAGCCAGGGTGATCGCGAAACTCAGGTGATCGCGAAATCCGGGGGGACCCGCCTAGTATCTTTATTCACTTTATTCTATAGTGCCTCCCATCTCCACAAATGTGTGAAAAACAATCTCACATCGGTAAGCGAAGGCAATTGGAAGGTAAATATATGTTCAGCTACAGGTAAATACACGGATATTTTGGAACCACCTCTTGCCGTGTTTTTAAACCATGAAAACTATGGATGTACCAATTAAAAATCCCCAGGGGCTTTGTTGTAGGTTAAAACTGACATTTGCTGATCCAAGTAAAATGTGGTCTTACACTAGCTATCTACTTTCTTATTTTGGAGGAATTGAACATTTTTTCACTCAGCATGTGAATGTTTTAATCCTGCAATTATTCTCTCACCGCATGTTGACAGTAATTGATGTTAACTGCTTTTAATCAAAATCATTCACTGCTATGCTGAAACCATGTTACTCTATGGTGGAACGATACTCTTTGTGTGGCTCAAAATCGGCCAAATAGGATTGTTATCTCTCAGCAAATAGGTACAAACTTCTTCATCCAAAATTCAAATGCAAACCAAAAATAACATAAACGTGTTATGAAAAGCCTGTTTAGCCCTCTTTATAACCATAGCAAACATTTGAAGCCACCCAAAAAATTCCCCCTCCCCTAACTATTTTAAATATTTTTTTTATTCTTGAAGTAGGGTTTTATGACTCACCACTGTATTTGAACGTCATCGGCATAGAAAGATCTTTAAGATGATGGTTTTCAATAATCTTGCTAACATTCAGAGTAGAATAAGTAAAAGCCTGTGGACCAATGACGGACCCCTGTGGAACCCATAGTGATGGTGTTTGACACCAGATACACTACCATTAACATCACTCTGCAAGACCTGTCATTGAGGTAAGATTTAAACCAACTATGAACACTACCAGGAGCCCATTTTTTTTCAGAGTTGGTTGTTCTTAACAACAAAAACCTGACACAGAGTTTCCCTAGGATTGCCCGTTTCTCAACGGCATTGGTCAATATCCGAAGATGGATACAAACAAGCCAAAGTCGCTGGTTTCCTCGATATTGCAGAGTACGTGTGTCTGTAAAAATCCTCAGACATCATCGATAGGTGGGTCATTTGAGGCCGCAAAAATCTTCAGGACGATCACGATTGACTCTGCTTAATCTGTGCCGTACAACAGACCCTGAAATTCCGTCTTCCGGGTCTTCGTCGTTTGTGGAGCAGATACTATGGAATCACGTTTCCCGCCAAACTGTACATCGGTGCGGAGCCTTGGCTTCAACACGGTTTACCGATCCAGACAATGATCGACTCGCTGGCCATCTGGCTTGAGGGGGGAACACAACGATTACAGCTCGACACTGGCGAAATGCTGTCCTGGGGGGTGTTTATGGACGATGCCGTTAGACATCCTTGGAGCCATCAAGATGGAAGACAAATGTTTGTCGATTACGTGGTGGGAACCTCGAGATGACTCTATTCAAGAATCGACTCAAGGTGTAGCGGCTCAGTGATGTATCGACCCATTTCATCCTACGTCACTTCTTGTGTTGCCTGCGATCCATTCCTGCGGAATCGTTATTGCCCATAGTACTAAAGCTCTAACAGTACAAGTGCCCGTGGTGTAACAGTCAGGCCTGACCTATTTCAGATACTCATGCCCTAGCATGTTGCAAATATTGCTGTTCACTGGTCTAGTGGCCTAATTCATTATGGCGAAAAAAACGTCAATGGTGGTGGCAGATGGAAATATGAACGCCGTCATGTACCTGGACATTCTGGAAAACCACTACGACATGAGGTGAATAAAGCAAAGGAGTGAAAGGAGAAGAAAAATAGAAAAGAAAGATAGATAGTAATATATAAAATTTTGCTGATTTTATAGGCCTAACTCTCGCCCATGGCCGATGCATACACCACACTAACGAAATATCTGAGATATAATGTTGAAATTAAATGACCAAAGACGAATTAGTTTGTACTTCAATGATGGGCCATGAGACGACGAAATTAATTGATCTTGGCGGAAATGTGTGAAAATAAGTTAATTTCATTGATCAAATGTTTAATAAAGAATTGACCAAAGCGAAATTTTTTAAACCCACGCAGTTTCCGTTTCCTCTGGACGAAAAAACAACTTAGCGAGAATATGAAATATAACGAAAAATGTTTAAACTAACTGGAAAACCATAGGTGATACCATAGGTAATAACGTAGGTATACCAGGTAGCAAGTAGGAGATTTTGACGCACCTCATGCTCCTGGAGCATATGTGTGGCAACCGTTTTCAAGATCGGAGCTATTCATTATATACATGCTGACCACAATAGCCAGTAGCGATTTTCTTCCGTAAGTCCCAAAAGATAAGAAAAAACAATAGCTGCCCTTGAGGTTAGTGAGGGAGACCTACTCCTGAGCATGGGTGCAGAATGTGGCTACCCACTTTTTTCAAAAGCCTGATATCCATCGTTTAAAAAGAATTTTTAACATTTTGAACAGCTTTATAATTCCATGGCAAATAATTTCATGGCATTTTAACTCTGTAAGAGAGGCACTTTCACCTCCTACTTGAACCGTCCGGTTGTTACCTCAAACCCAACCCCCCCCCCCCCCATGACCCCATTTTCATTCAGTTTGTGCATCCTGATCGATTGACCCCCCTATTTCGTGGGACATTTTACCTGCATGAAAGGCCCCTATTTTGCACCTGGCCGATGGCACATACCCGTCAATCAGATAGGGACTCCCCCCCCCCCCGGAATCGACATCAGTAATTTCCCTACACTACCTACACTGAGACATCGCCGGATAAGAAATGAAGGAGGCCTCTATAGTCACCAATTAAATTTCGCCATCAATTTTGACTCGGTTATTTACAACTTTTATCATGTAAGCAAGTTTTTTTATCCTGAAAATACCCTTTAACAAAAAAATTAAAAAGTCTGAGAAACTTCAGGGGCCTACGCTCTGGGAAAAGCAAAGCTGAGAGCGTGTCTCCATTGCAACCAAGGGGGTGAAATCGCATTCAAAACCATCCTCCGTGCTGGGCCTGACATTTTGATCTTGCACGAATAATTATCGTTTTGGGTGCTTGTATACACACATAATGTCAATTCGATACAAACAATCCGCCAAAATATCAGTTGTTGGATGTTGGGTGCTATTGGGTGGTTAAATTTTGTCCCTCCCATGGCCACACAACGAATGAAATACACGTCAGTGTCTTGATTTAAATAAACCGCCTCATGAATACACCTTTTCACCTAAGCGGCGCAATGCATTATGGAAAAAAGAGTATCTGATCACAATGATCCAGGTCCAGCTATTATCACCCTGGCCCCCTCTAACCCCTAATTAATTTGTATCACTACCGATTAGTGTATATGCACAGCGGCACCCACAGTATGTTGAAGAAGCGGAGGCAGCCATGGCTTGCTATTGTTGGTACTCTAGGTTTTCTTTGTGGTCGGCAAAACATTCAACGGTGTTTCCCTAAAGATTACGTAACGTTTTATGCTCTCTATCTATATAGAACCTCTTTGATTGCAACCCCATTTTTTGTGATTTAAATAAGAAACAGGAAGTGTTGCATAGCTGTCCCCTTTGTTATGGTTCTTTTAAATGATGCCTAGATAGACTTTTGTCCAAGGGGGTGAAACGCATTCAAACCATTCAGTCCGTACTGGACGCTGACATTTTGAATATTGCACGGAATTATCCGCGGATAATTATCAGTTTGGTTGCTTGTATACACACATACTTTCAATTCGATACAAACAATCCTCCAAAATAATCAGTGTTCGATGTTGGGTGCTATTGGTGGTTAAATTTGTCCTACCCTGCCACACCACGAATGAAATGACACTCAGTCGTCTGAATTTAAATAAACCGCCTCAATAAATAAATCTTTTCAAATACCTCCAAGGCGCGCATTGGCATGATGAAAAAAGTGTATAACTGAGCTATATCCAAGAAGGTAACCTATTATACAGCAATAGACCTGGACCCCTCTAACACATACATTATTTGTAATCACTACCGATTAGGTGTATATGCAAAGCGCAACCCCAGTATGTGGAAGAAGGGGAGGCAGCCATGCTTTCTATTGTTGGTAACATCGAGGTTTTCTTTGGGTCGCAAAAACATGCGAAGGTGAATTTCTAAAGATTACGTAACGTTTTGCATTTCTATCTATATAGAACCTCTTTTCTTTTGCCTTAAAGCTAAAAAAGAGGCTACAACAAGGCAGGCCCTTTAAAAATTAAACCATTAGCTTATGCTGAGATTTGGATTATATACGGCTTCCACACCAAGCAAACTCTAGCCATTATGCAACCACCATGGCCCGCAATCTTAATGGCCCATGACGCCGCTATGTTATATCATGAGAAAGCAGGTTAACTCTCACTCTCACTATTAAAACCTCAATCCACATGGACACGTTCGATTCGATTTCATTCACCAGTATATTGATCGAATACACCCATGCATTTTAGTATGCATTTTGATACTAGAACCTGCATGGTCGCGGTTGTTAACATGTGCCATCCAAGGTCCCGAAACGAGATTTGGTAGATTAGCATGCCTTACTCGTAGTATGGGATGGTATGTTATATGTAATAGGTAGTGTTGTTGTGTGTTTTTGCAATTCCAATTAGTGTTCAGCGGCCCCCCAGAAAACAAACAAAAAAATGCAAAAATGTGGTTCTTATCCTCCCAAACAGAATGCCACTTGCATATATGTTGCTAATTAAATATAACAAACATCCTTGCAAAGCTGCATTGTTGTTTGGGGGGGGGGTGGGGGGTTAATATTTGGAAATTTAAATACCATTGAAGCCTGTATTATAATTTTAAAAAAGCGACTTTTGAGAATATATGTTAAAGTGGATTTTTTTAAACCACGAAAAGGTAAATTTGAGGCATGTCACTTTTATAATGCGGAATGTTTCAAATTATCCGTTCTCATGAAAACTATAGAGGGGCGGCATTTCATTCCTTTATCTTCACGGCGATAACACACTGAAAATGCTACTTAATTAGCGCTAATTCCAACAAAACTGTCACTAAAATATCACATATCCAGATAGAGAGATAGACCTATAGGAGGATGGGGTGGGCATGGTGGGGGGGACACGACTTGTTCGATTGGGCATTTGGGATTTCCAAACCGGTAATTTATGGACTTCGTACGTGCCATTTTCTACGGCAGCCTGGCCAGTGACATTTCAAAATCCCCTTAAACCTTTCGTCCAATAAATCTCAGTATTCATGATAATTTTAAAAAAATTATGACTTCGAATCCTCCGGGGTTAGTAGATTAACCCCGGCAACACTGCAAAACAGTGTATTTCCAATAACGGTCATTGGATTTAAATATTCGGTACCGGACATACTCTTTAGTCAAAGTCTTAGTCCGATAAGCGTGAAGAAATGCCTCCTACCGCTAAAGTCTTTGAAAAAGACTAGCACTGGGTTACGCCGCGCGCCGGGTATCGGATGTATGTGAATTCACTGTTGCTATTTATAGGTTGGCATGTCCCACCACCGCATGGGCGAGGATCACCATATATTGTAGTAAAAATCCTCGGTTCAATTGCATGCCCGGTGTACGTCAAGGTGCAAGACCTTTCTCTATATATGTGCATTTTTACAGTGATTGGAACAAACATTGATTTGGAAAAAATGTTATTACATATGGTTCTTGTTAAAATTTTGAAAGGAAAAACGGGTAAATTTATTTCTATTACTTGAAGAAGATAAAACTTTGGTTTTTTATATTGAATTGTTTTATTATATGCCAGACGATTATACTTATTATACCCTTGTCCGAAAGTGAATCTGGACCTCATTAGCCTGAAATGGTATGGAGAGAAGTACTGTAATTTAGGAATCTGAAAATTAATGTTAAAAATCTAAGGTTTAAGTATTGGTGTTCTCAAGGGGACAAAATTAGAAAGAAACCTTCCCTTATTTTGCTTTTGAAGTTTGGATGATAGTATATCTGGGGGTTTGTTGTTTGTAATTTCAATTGGTAATTATTACAAAAAAAGGTGAAAAGGAGGTACGATATTGCAAACAAGGCTATATATGTTTAATGTTATCAAAAAGGGAAAATCTCTTTTTCTTGATATCGATATCCAACTTAAGCTGTTGTGGCTCTGTTTCCCATGTTACTTTATGGGCGGGAAAGTATATGGTTTTTCTAACCCTGATTGATTTAAAAATTTCTAAAGCTAAAAAAGAGAACCTCTTCAAATATGGTGTGCGGTGAGCTTGGGAGATCACCGTTAGTGATTAGTGAATACTAAATGATTCTCTATTGGTATAAACATTGTGTCTGGTGATACTTAATCCAGCTTAAGTGCATGAAATTGTTACACGTTTACAGTATTATCAAATGTCAAAGTAGGCAACTCTTGTTGGTAAAATTGAAAAACATTAAGACCATCTATTGAATAGACTGGTATTAAGTTTTGTTTGGGTTAAATCAAGGCAAAGGTGTAACACACGTTATGGCTTTAGTGGTGGTGAATCGGATTGTCAAATTTAATCAGAATTGGGTTGGGATATGTTTAACTGTTAATAAAGGGTATGATGTATTTTTAAAACTGGGCTATGCTATGAAATTACAGTAACTTTTTTTGTCTACAGTTTGTATATTCAAAATTCCGATTTGAAATTTTGACTTCCTGTGAGAACGTGGATTCTACTTAATTCTCCTTATAGGATTGTAGAGGTGTGTACTAAGTGCGACACAAATGCTGATTATTTTTATATTGAAAGAAAAATGACCTGAACCAATTTCTATAAATCTACATCAACATCAAAAAATTTAATCTGTTTTCAATTTTCTTATGCATATTAAAAGAAACTAATGTTTTTGGCATCTTCCTTATATTTTCATACTTCCACTTTTGTACTATGACACATATTTATTTGACATGTAAAAATGTAAGGTATTTTATTTTCGGGTTAGTTTATTTATTTGCTCATGTGTGTTGCTTTGTAATGATGTGGGAACATGTTTTTTGAAAAGGTTTTGTCCCAATAAAGAATGATGAATGAGTCTTTATTAATTACTCCCGGGGGTTCTCAAAGGTTGGTGGGTACCCATGCTTCGTTCAAGGGGTTCTGAAAGTGGACCCTAACGGGACCAATTTTCAGTGAAAATATCCCCCCTAACGGGACCAGTATTCAGTTAAATTATACCAGTTTTCGGTGAAAATATACCCCTAAACGGGGACCAATTTGCGGTAAAATTATACCCCTAGCGGGACCTACTTTCAATACGTGAATAAAAAATATACCTTTTAAAGAACCAATATATGAGAAAAATAACACTTGTAGGCTTACTTTAAGAAAATTTACACACTGCAGGGTTATTTTACTGACATGTTAAAGTTAATTTGCCCATGTTTTTCAATGAGCCAGTCACAATCTTACCTGAATTTGATACCCCTAGCGGGACTAGAACTTGATTATTGTGAATTTGATACCCCTAGCGGTAGTCCCGCATTTGCAGCTAGTCCCTCTTTTTTTGGAACGAGCATGGGGTGTTCAGCATGGGTACCCGACCAAAACCCAAGACCCCCCCCCCCGGGATAATACTGTCCCGAATACTGTTAATGTGTCATTTTCTAGAATCGGGAGTACCTTTTTCCACAGCCACGGGGAATATTGAAATTTCTGCATCTAAATTAAGAGAAATACATCCTTTGAATTGATGTTCATAAAACTGCGCATTTTCATCACCATGCAATCAATCAATTTAAAGTGACAGCAGGGTTGAAACCTCACGTGTGTTTGGGAAAAAATCAGCAATGACCAAAGCTTGGTGTAAGAGACCAGTGCAGACACCAAATCCTAAAATGATACTTTCCTTTTTATAAATTTTCCCACAAATGAATTCAAAAAGGTTTCATTTAGCATTATTAAACAAATCACTGCTTAAATATTTTGTGAAAAATTGTCCTATATCGGCTGAAATAAATTGTGCCAGTTGATATAGAGAAATTTTATATGTGTTTCTGGGGCCTGTTTTGAATTACAGTCACCAGAGTTTCCCACAAACTGTTGATATACATATTGATACACATGGGAGTGTCTGCCTGAGGTCCCTGAAGACGAGGTCATGCTTTTGTCAACAGCGACAGCAATGCGAACGCTAAGGAAAAGTGTGAAAGGAAGGTTCAAATTTAGGCCTGAATTTCTTCGCTTAGTCAGCACTGGTAAGCACTTTCTATGGATTTATTGAATTTCCGTTATCATGTCTCTTAAGGTTTTTGGTAAAGGGCCTGATAACAGTACGTTTTATCAAATAATCCCTCAGAAATTCATCGATATGTTCGCGATCGCTATCCATTCATTTGCTGTCACCGTGTCACTGTCACTCACAAAATCAGGGGTCTTCGTACAAATGTAAACAATATACATGATGATGATAAAATGAATGTAACAGGTAGCCTATCCATGTATCGCTTACACAATTGTACATGATGAGGAGTTAAGAACAGATTTCGTAGTCTCGTAGAGCATATAAAGCATTACTATTACTAGTCACAATATTATGAATATAATTTATGTAAATTTGATCATTCATGATTCAATTGATTGTTGATTTTGACATTTTTTATTGTAATTCAATTGGGAAAGAATTTAGTATTCTGCCACAGGCTACGAATTCGGCAACGTTAACGGAATAAACCGCATGTTAAAAGTGCCGAATGGGATGAATTTAGTATTCTGCCACCACTTAAAATTCGGCATTAACATGCATGCGGTTTATTCCCTTAACGTTGCCGAATTTGTAGCCTGTGGCAGAATACTAGTACAACGGAGTCATACTGAAATTTCGGGCATGTCAGACGAGTCATTATCAATCTTTTAATTTTGCATTTCACATTTACGAATCACCCTCATTTCTAGTATGACGACATTACATAAGTCAAATCGTGTAGCACGAATCCCGACAAGAATATCTCCAAAATACAGACTTAATATTTATTTCATCGAAGAAACAGAATTGCAGGAGATAAATAACAAGTACAAGTAGGTGCATGATAAATACTGCGGGCATTAGGGTTATTTTTCTTAGTGTAATTGACTTCCGACGCAGCACTGCGTCGACAAGTCCATACTTAATACAGTGCTTGATTGCTACGGCTTTTCAATGCATTCCATTATTGGCCTTTACGTCGTGCCGACGACCAATGTCAAAAAACGACGTAAAGGTTCCCTGTACTAGGCAGAATACTAAATTCTTTCCTGCCAAATTTTAAGTTGTGGCAGAATACTAAATTCATCCTTTCAATTGTCATAACTTCAAGTTCATAAGCATGGATTGTGACAGTTTTTATTTTTCATGATATGGCACATGGGCATATCCTTGACTTGTCACTGACAAATGAGACTGAGGTGAATATCAAGTATGTGACATGAACTGTGGTGTGCAGGTCCTAATTTCTGAAACAAGGGACATGCACATGTGCACGCATGGAGATGAGCACCACCACATACGTATAATTCCTTTCGTTGTTTTTTACCATTCCGGCATTCGTTCATCATTCATCATGCACAAAAACTCAACATCGATAATCAATCAGATTTGATTTTGGATTAAAGGGGCATTTTGTGATCCACAAAAAAGATTTTTATATCATCTGAACCGTTAACATTAGTTTAGTAATCAGTGTGTACCAAATCTTACGTGTGCAAATTAGGTCGTGTCTGTAAGAAATTCGCAATTTTGTATTTTTCTGTCCATAAACGGACAGGAATTACTGCACAGTAGCCTATGTGACCGTAGGAAACGAGCATTTGCTCATAACACAAAACTGCAAAGTCAGGATCAGCTGAAAAGTTGTGAAGACCCTTATCGCAAGGATATCTAGTGTGAACAATTAATAAAACAGAAGGTGCTGGAATCACGAAATGCACCTTTAATTTAGTGTTCTGCCATCCAGGTTCAACATTAGAGCTGGGAGTTACCATTTAATTTCCTATCCGTTTACACAATTAGTATTTTCGTTCATTTAAACGGGTAAACGGTCATAACGACTGCCGAATTTGGCGCTTCCATGGAAATGCAATTCTAGCGCCATAAATCGTCCGTAAGGCTAATGAAAGTTGATTCCCAGTTTCCCGTTTCCCGACTCCGGTCAGAAAGAAATGCCGATCAAATAATTCATTATTTCCAAATAATTCATTATTTCATATTTTCTAACTGTTTAAGACAAAAACGATTGTTTTAACGTGATCTTACTCACAAATGATGCATTTTAAGCACTGTTTACGATGACAGGGGGGGTAGAAGAATCGGAAACGTCCATTTTCTATGATCAATAACCAATTTACGTTGGTTCCCGGCTCCTTACCTACTTCCGTGTGTGTTTTCTATTAAACCACCGATTGATCGATTGACTATAGGTAGTCTTTGCAAAATGCTGCGTGAACTATGATTTAAATGGATATATACCACACGGCGCATTGACTCGAGACTAGGTTTAGTCTCTCCGACAGGCTGCATATCAACCACGTCAATTGACGAAGTTTACACTTACACTGTAAGTTACAGCCTGTAGTAAAGGCTAGACTAGGTTGAAATGTGAAGTACAGTGTATACCTCCAGAGACAACATGGTGGCTTATGTGCTTTCCTTTGTTTGCATATGTACATGTATTGTAGTTGGCAAAAATTGTGTTCAAGAAAACTGTGTATGCAAACAACATTTCTAAAGAAGTGCTTTATCAAAGCACTTCTATGTGTACCAAAGTTTATTTAAATGAAGCCTGGTCATAAGTATGTGTTTCGTGCCTCAAAACAAAGCATACTGCAGTTAACTTGGCATAAATAATGAAAATCTGAAAATAATGAATAATGAAACATTCCCCACTCAGTCATGAAAAAAAATGAAACTGGAAACTGGGAATCAACTTTCATTAGCCTAATCAGGTTACCCGGCTTTGCATTCGATCATATTATCTTGAACGATAAAATGCTGTTTGTACTTACCTACGTTATGTTTTAATCCAAAACAAAGCAGTTGAACATCCCAAAGACCCCAACAACGAAATCACTATGGGCGCCTCCATATTTTGTTACCAAGTTGGTCCCTTTAGCTGATAAGTAGTACCCGGTAGTTTATCTTTCCATAGAATAATACAGTAACAAGGTCTATAACACAGATCGCAAGTACAAGAACTTGGGGATTGAACTGGGGATTCCCCTGTTTCCGTAAAAGTCGAAAACCATTTATAGGAGAAGCATTTAGTCCTGCTGAGCATGACTCCTCCTTATGTACAATTATCATAATGCCATTAACTTAATCAATGGAGGAGTCATGCCAAAATAGTGTGTAACTGATATGACAAAATTTTTGTCTTACATTCCCCAATAATTTTCACGCTTCATGCGAATAAATATTACCTGATTCCACCTTGAAAGTATTCCTTAGAGTGTTATCAACAACAGGATAGTCGTAAATATCTTCAACTTTTTATGAAGTGATTATTTAATGAAATTTCAAGACTTGTACTTAAGATTCTGACCAGAGACTAGGTCCTGATTTTGTATTGCCAGGTGCTTATTGAAAGCTAGTTTGTATTTAAAATTGGATATTACTGGTGCTAAAGGTAGAAGAGTGTTTAGCGAAAGCACCGGTGTTATATGAAAATTGGAGGTGACATGTCAGTGGTCGAAATTTGAAGGCTACACAAAAATGTCATAGCTGATACACATAATGTTTTGGGACTTCACATGTTTAAAAAGGCATACTGTTAAAGAAACGTCATGTGAAGTCCCAATTATTGGGACTAGAGAAGCATTGGAACTTTTAACTTTACTTTTCAATGATGGTGAAAATCTGAACAGCAATTAAAATAATACTAAAAAAAGTTAGTATTTTTTTTACTGACGTGTAAACGCGTACGGTAGTGAATTTTCTAAACGTGCAGTGACCCTTCCATTCGTGTACACGTTTAAACGTGTACACGTCCCAGCACTATTCAACATGCAGTTTAATTTCACCTACTAGTACAGTGTAGGTGTGCCTTGATCTGCAAATTCGATCTACTGTGGAAGAAAATTCATAATTTTGTATTTCCTGTCTGTAAACGGACAGAAATTAAAACACAGTGGCCTATGGGGCACCATGAAACAAACATTTACTCATGAAGAACATCAAAATGCACAGGTCTATCAGAATCAACTGAAATTTGGGAAATTACCTTTTGTGTTGCATATAGTGAGCATGACCAAACCATAAAGAAAAAATGAGGTGCTAGGATCACAAAATACACAGCCATGACAACTGATGTAGTATCAGATATTTTGCAGATGCATTCTTTCTGCTTTCTAATGAATAATTCTGGTACATGGCTTATGCACAGTGTTAGCGTAGCTTGATACAATTTTTACAAGCATTCATTCAAGTACAGGCTGTCCCAAAAAAATGTTAACACTCAAAACACCGGTATTTTGAAAATAATAAAAGTATGCATGGGTCTCTGTTTGGTATGCTCTTAAGGCTAACTAAATAAGCTTTTATTTGCCATTTATTTCATTTCAATGCGATATGTAGAACAAAAGATATGCTTCTTCAAAAAGGAGAGTACAAATTCAGATTGGTACGATTTGCAGTGGTTACATTTGTAAGATTGTGTGAAACACGATTTTGTAACATAATCAAAATTGAGTTATTGATTGTGTTATCGATTGGTAATTGAACCTATTGAAGATATTGACAATCCATTTTGAACTTCATTATTGTCATAAAGTGTGATCATTGTCTTTATGCTCAGCAATACTATGTATTTTTCAAATATTAATCAGTTCACTTCATTAGCAGAGTTAGTAGCCCTATCAAATCGCTAATAATTACCCAGAATGTTAAACCAAACCAAATTAAACCAAACAATCAGACACTTCTTTATTGGATTCCCAAGAAATTCTATGATTCTATAGACATAATAAATAACAAAAACATGAAAGTAAACAAAAAAAAGAGACACTTCTGATAATAAGCCTACATGGACTAGTAAAGCAGGCAGAATTGGAAATAAAGATACCAGTGGCACGCCATACAGATCCACGGACCAGAATAGCAAGGACTCGAGCCAACATTTCTCTTTTTAGAAGAGCGGTTGTGGCAGATACAACGATGAACGTTTGGTAAAACACGGTGGCAGGAATCTTGAGGTCTTTCTTAAATAGAAAAACACTGCAAAATCTATTTGTGTTCTTTTTAAGATGGAAAGAAGATGTGCTATGAAGCCAAGTGTATTCATGTTGCATCATGCATTCCAAATGTTCCAAGGCAGAAATCGGACCAAGTTGATTTTGCCCTCTAATAATTGATGAAGCATATCTTTTATTTTACGTATCGGATTGGAATGAAATAAATGGCATGTTAAAGCTTATTTTATTGCCTTTAAAGAGATACCAAACAAAGCCCCATGCGTACTTATTATCACAATGATTTCGTTTCCGAGTGTTAACATTTTTTTGGGACAGCCTGTATGAACGATTACCATGGTCGTTTGGGTGCAGGAACATGAACGTGCGCCATTGCTGAACAGTAGCAGCAACAGCATGTTAAAAAGCATGAATTTATTTCAGCATACTACTTTTATATTATTTACCGCACATTTTCTTACAATTTATCACAGATCAGACAATCGATGGGCACAAGCTAAGCTTGATGTGAAAGTAGGGCACGGCCATCGTGGCCTTGACTTTGACAGAACTACAGTTGGCATCACCACCATTCAGTGGGACAACGTTGGCCTGGCCCGGGGTGGGCCAACGCTAAATTCAAGCGCTGGCGTCTTGTTGCGGCATGTGTTTTTTTTGGGTGTACCGGGGTGTTTGATTTTTTTCTTCTTCCTGGGGGGGTTGGTGGCCAGGCAGTCCCTCCTTGATGTATTTAAGCCTTAAGGATCGTGAAATTAGGTTGAAAATTACCTTGAATTATAAAATCTGTTCAGGAAGATATGATTCCTCTCTGAATGATGAATTGAAACTGGGGATACCATTATTTTTGTATGGAAACTCAGCCTCTGGCCTTGTTCTTCCACTCAGATAATTGGCATCTTGGTTTTTCATGTTGTTGTAGGGTACCCATAAAACATGTCCTGCCTTATTCATCACCAAGTCATTATTCTCAGTGCCATTCATTTTTGCTCATTGAATGACAACATCTGGCCGGAACCTTAGCAAGCTCCTGCCAGGTTTTTTGACTTGAGGTGTGAAGCTAACAATTACGACATGCTGTCAATGCGTCAAATTTCTCCCAAAGTTTTGACCAGGAATTGGCATGTCATCATCATGAAACCCCCCAGATTTTTCCATGCCATGATACAGATTTCAATCCAGTAGAGTACCGTATTCACATGCATGCATTAACCTGCACAATGCTGATGGGAGAGTGGGGTAAGCAATGCTTACCTGTACTCATGTATACCTATTCTAGCTGCTTAGAATCTTAGAACTCCACCCCTAATTTCTTAAGAAACCCCTCTACAGTAATAACACAAAATATGGTGCAGACATTGGAGTGGCTAACACCAAAACATGTGTTCACCAATTACCAATGGGGGTTTCACCAATGGGGTTCAAGATTATCAACCCCCTCGTGGTGAACCCCGTTAACTGATCTTTTCAGGCGAATGATGAAGCAACTGAGGCTAACGCTAACATCTGTTGTCTTTTTTTAATCCACTGTCTTTTTAATTCACTGGTTGTCTTTTTTATCTCACTGTATTTTTAATCATGCCCTGCCAAGGACACTATCTGATGTCCAGTCTGGCATACGTGCCCTTAGTAGGGCAGGCATCACCAGCTGTTAGTCCGATGGCAGTCTCAGTGCTCCAACTAACGTGGAAGGTCTCACTAGGCAAAGATAAATCATCATCGAACACCTCACACATACGCATAAGTCACTGCAATCCTCCTCCAAGAGACACACGCTAACTGACAGTTTCCCTTCTGAACGCAACTAGCTCCACAAACCGAGAGCGCTACCCCACAGTTCCACCTTCTAGTAACTCGCCCATGGAACAATTGTCGCAACCTCTCCTGCCGACTCCACCCTGGATGGGCACACCGCAAATTGCAGGTTCCGGTCACCAATGTCTACAGCCACCTTACCATCACCGGCTTCCAACAGACACTCTCTACTACCATCCGTATGGTGCAACCCTGCATTTACGCTGGGCGACTTTAATAGAGCCATAGCGTTACCTGGTTCAGGAAAACCCAACCCCTGATGGAGGCTTTACCCTAGAGGACTGGGGCTCAAAATCCGGGTACAACTTTCTACACGACCCCAAGCAACAGACACCTTTCAATTCTGGAAGGGGAGGAATACTTCTACAAACCCTGACCTTACTTTTGCAAACATGACCATCTCCATTCACACCGCATTGTTTCCGCCGACCCCTTTCCGAAGTCCCAACACAGACCATCAATGATCGCGTAGGAGTTAGGAATCCTTGCTAAGCCTTTCCCACAAAGCCCAGTGAAAAGGTGGAACTTCCGCAAGGAAGACTTGGACCATTTCAAGAAACTGGTGGATTCATAAGTGCCCAACCTCCCGACACCACCTCCTCCACCTGGACATTCTTACACAGCACTGTGTCAACTCTTTCTTACCCTAACACGGCCGAGAGGCAATGAGAGCCACGAAAACGTGTACCGGTCGGAAAATGTTTTTCGTTGCATCTCGGCCCGTCCAACAACTATGTTTTGGTCGCGCAAATGACTCTCATTGGCCCTCATGCATCTGGGCTGTCTTACCGGAAAATGACGCGATGTTCCTCGTTGCTTTGGGGCCGTCTTTACGAAAATGACCGATGTTCCCCCTCGTTGCATTTGGGCCGTCATTCATGGAAATGATGCGATGCTTTCACTGCATTTCGGACAGTTTGCCCGCAGCAGAAGCGGAAATGTTTTCATCATGCGGGTGACACGGGTGTACAATGCCCATAGACAAATTTCGATTCGATGGTGATAGCGCCACCATTTTTATCGATAAGCTATTTTGTTATTAAAGCATCAAACGTTTCATGACGTAACCGGAGCATGACGTAGTATAGCGGCCACGCCGACTTGATTTTAGTGTATAGCCGCCACTCCGACTGGCAAACTATAAGCACCAATTTCATGGCAGGAGCAGTGTGCAGTACGCATCCATTATTTATTTATTTATTTATTATCCCTGTTTTAAATTGGCATTCCGCACGCGATGTTTCTCGTTGCATCTGGGACGTCTTTCCGGTAAATGGCGCGATGTTTTTCGTTGCATCTGGGCCGTCTTCCGGAAAATGACGCGATGTTTTTTTCCGTTGCATTTGCCGTCTTCCGGAAAATGGAGCGCGATGTTTTCGTTGCATATGGCCGTTATTGACTTTACGCTACTTATTCCTGTGCCGGGAAACGGGCCGAGATGCAATGAACGCAAACTGTTGGCTCTCGTTGCATCTGGGCCGTTAACAATAAAACTATATTGCCCTTCGGTGCTTTGGGGGCCGTCGGCCGGCAAAACGACCCTGTCCGGTTAGGGTTAATATCCAAATTAAACCATCCCACGTGGCCCTGGCCGTCGTCAATTGATATCCCATTTTGGATGAGTAATGTGACACTCTTTTACATTGATTTCCTGAATTCCTGAGCCGGTGAAGAGCTTCATCCAAGCTCAGATCTGACAAAACTCCTCATAGTTTTGAAATCTCTTAAGGGTTTCCAATGTTTCCGATAATACAAATTGCATCATCTTTGGTGCACAAGATGACCCCCAAAACTAACTAACACAAATTTCTATCTTTCAGGCGATCCCTGGTTGACGTCATCACGGACGTCACCGGCGATCCCATCTTGCTCGTCCTCTTTCCCTTTTGGGCTCTACCTGACCGGTGAGATTATCTGTTAGCTCCCGATCGAGTAGTAATTCACAAAGGTTTTTGGGCTGGTATTTGTTCGGAGTGCCAGGACTAGGGTGAGAACTCTAAGTTTTACCGTTAGTTATGTCCTGCGTCCGTTTTTAGGATTTTTGTTTTGGATTGGCGGTTTCGGCGAATTTGGCCAATTCGCTGAACCGCAGGTTCGCAGATTTGGACTGCCAAATTCGGACCCGGTAAATTTCCCATTATAACTATTAAACAACTTTGAGTCAATTTGATGGTTCGGTGGTGTACACCCTTTTTTTATGTTTTACTGTTCGGACGGCATTAATACAACTCTC
>JAMKCH010025572.1:0-18870 GCA_023653785.1 Ophioderma brevispina | reverse complement strand
TATTTCCTTTGAGCTTGTAGTAAGCAAGAGGTACTGTATGATTGCGCATCATCAAAAAATCCTTTTCAAGTCTATTTTGTGTACAAAAAAGGACATATATGCTTTCAGTGGTAGAAAAAAAAGAATGTCCAAAATAATACCACAAATGCTATCTAATTTAGCATCATAACTATATACAGGTAGGTATTTTGGGTACCTAAATATTACCCAAGATTTGTGCGAGGGGACTATGAAAAAAATTACCAACATTAAAACCATCACCATCCTGTTTTGCTTTTAATAATTCACATTGTTGAATTGATTTATTGTCACTTTGCCCATTGCCCCTAAAGTCAAATTTCCACTTTGTGCAGTACCAAAACCACCACCACCACCACAAAACCACCTTAACTCTCAGCGGTTTGACCCCATGTAAATTGTCTCTTATTTTCTAAACAATATTAAGCTGTGGCGACACAATTTTGACAAATGATATAAGTATGGAAATGCAAAAAAAAAATCAGAAATATCCATTGTGTCAATCTTGCCATATAAAGGGGTGTACCCAGGCTTGGGTGCAGGGGACCTCTGATAAACAAAAATAGGTTGATTTTGTATAATTTGTGGCAAACCCTGGAGTGCTCCTGTTGCCTCTGCACCCCAGCTGGGTATGCTGGTGATATAGACCTACAAAGGTTGTGATTTGTATGTTATAGAGCCCTTTATATGCCCACTCTCCAATTTCCATAGAGAGACATGTAAAACTAGATTAAGAAATCATATTTGCCCCAATGAAATCTTGTAAAATGTATACAGGATGAATAAATAATCCAAATTAGTTGTCAAATGTGTGATGCCATTGATATTTTTGTTTTATTCTGGTTTTGTCATAAGCAATTAAGACTTTCAAACAGCTGTGAACTTCAACCCTAAACCTAACCCTGAATCTGTTGCCTTACCTCTTAACCCATAATCCTAACACCCAAACTCTAACCTAAGGTAGTAGACAAAGTGTGAATTGAAAAAATAAGAATTGCACCAAAGGGCTAATTTAGCAGGCAATCATAATTTTGCAGAAAATCTTGATTTAGTGCACAATCGTACATCTGCAAAGTCATGATTACCTGTTGTGAGTGTTAATTTTCATGTAGTTCCAATTTTTGGCATCAAAAACAGACTGACCTACAAATGTATCCTGATTCCTCTGGCTACAAAATCAAGTTACAGCTTTTCTAAAATTTATGTACAATTCATCCCCATGTTTGCTTCAGATGGATGAAAACCAAAATCTCATCCCACTTAAAGCTTCTTCTCTAAATATACGATAGAGGTAGGTGGAGCTTTAACTTTGGTGACAGCATTCCTCTACACTCACTATGCAACTTCCCATTACAATCCTCTCTTCAAAGAGATTACATGCAATTTTTTTCCAGTTGCCACTCCACATTACTTTAACCAGCCTGTCAATCATAACCTCACAAACAAAGAGGCATGATTTTGGGAACCGGTACTCTCTTTACGACGAATTGAAACCAAGGTGATACCATTATTTTGGAGTGGAAGAACAAGGCCGGAGGCCAAGTTCTTCCACCCCAAAATAATGGTGTCGCCGGTTTCAATTCGTAGAAAAGAGAGTACCGGTTCCAAAAATCATACCTTTATTCTCATTCTTAAATAGCTTTATAATTTAAGGTCATCTTTACCCCAATTTCGCAATCCTTATGGCTTAAATACAACATGAAAGAACTGCCACCACCCAGTGACAAAAATCTAACCACCCGATGAATGCAACGAACATACGCAACAAGCCGCATCGTTCGCAGGCGCGCGTAAATTTAGCAAAATGCGGTATGACGCAAGCACTTCAACTTCCAAATAATGTCAATAAGCAGCGTGTACATGTACTAACTGGGTTCAATTATAGAATTGAACCGGGCATCAGCCAATGAAATAGCTTACATTTTCACAGCTGTTTAAGAAATAATAATTATGTCTGCTGAAGTTCAGTGGATTTTTTTTTTCTGGGGGATTGAACTCAGAAAATGTATTAGTAATGTCATAAGCAGAATGTTACCCTACCCATCATACAAAAGGTTCAGTTCTCATTAAATAACAATGGGTTAATAAAATAATTGGGAGAACAATTTAAAATTACATTTTTTTACCGCTTAAAGCAATAATAGCACATTTTTGAAGAGCACCTCCAATTTTCAAATTTGTGGGATTTATGCACAGTTGTGTTGGTAATTGCCTAGTAAACTATGCCTGTGAACAGTAATGCTCAAAAGTGTGCATGCATCATAAAAGAAGGGATTTTGTAATTAGATTTGGGAATCCCTGATCCTTAATCTACGGCAGTGCTGGAAACATTAAATTTCTGTCTCTGCACTATGAAATAACACAATCTCACTTTAAATGATCCTAACTTGACTTGCATGAACCAGCGGAACAACTAATGGATGAGCGTTGACATGTACATGGCGCTATTTTCCAGGTATTTCATATTTCAGTGGCCTTTGAATTATTATCGGGATCCGATATTAATTATTCTAATTACAAAACTCATATGACATATAGAGATGTTGAAGCTTTACTATTCACAGGTATAGTTTTCTAGCCAATTAACAATGTAACTGTGCAAAAATCTCAATTTTGTGGGGGGTACTCTTTTAAAAAAAATACTGTTATTGCTTTAAAGAGATATTCAGAGATCCAGTGAAGTGGCAGTAGTGATCTTAACCTCTTTCTGTTTTACCATAGTTCTATAGAGGACAATACAAATAACCTAGATGCTATAATTTCCACTCTGTTTTAATTGTATGAGTTGTTTATATATTTCGTTCCCCATAGGAAACTGTGATAATTTAAGTCTGGTTTCCTAACAAGAGATTGTTGCCTTATTCCTTTGGCATATTTGTTAATTTGGCAGAAGGCAATGCGTACATGTTAAAATCTGGTTTTTGTGTCAAACATTGAGGGCGTCCTTTCAATAAATCTCTGGATGTCCCTTTAAAGAGATATTTTTGTTACAGACTTATATTGTTTGAGATCATCAGAGCCTCGTTGTTCCTCTGTAATTTGGATTTCCCTTGCTAATTACTTATACTTTTTAACCTATAGTTTGTTCAATCTCAAGTTTGAGGGTGACGTCACTGAGCTCCTTAGGTTTTGCACCCTAGAAACATGTGCACTGACCTTTCAATTGTAGCATTTACGCACACGAATAAAGGTGGCACAATCGAAATGCTAAAGCAAATGCAGAGTAGCGTCATGACGTCACCCTCAACTCAAGACCGGACAAAGTGTAATTGGTTAAAACTTACAAGAGCAAACTATATTTAGCCTCTCTCACAAGATACCAGTACCAACATTACACAAGATACCAGAACCAACATCATCATGAGTCAGCAAAGAAACTTAATTCTTTCAGAACCTTGCTAGTTAGGTCGTATACTGTGAAGCTAATACCCACAGCAATGGGCCCTTTGATCCAGTTCATACTTAGCCCTTTGTACAATCCACCGATTATACCGCCCTCATTGACAATGTCCTTGGCGGTGTTTTTGATGGTGTCGTAGCTATATTTAGTGATTCCTGCCGTCTGCATTCGTCTCCTGACCACATCCAGTGGATATGAGGCCGACTGGCCAAAAAGACCAGCGATAGCACCAAATATGAGTCTCTGAAATGCAGTAGGTTCTGCCCCTTTGTTCCTTTCTAAAAGTAAAATGAGAACAAATAACAAGAGGAAAAAGGGATGTTTAAAAAAAGTCTGGATATATGTCCATAATCAGATTTGAGTTCATAACAATTTCATCTGCTATTTTTATTGAATGGGACAATTCTAGCCTCATTATGTCATTTTTGCAGTTATCACATATTAATTTTACAATGTAGTCTCATTCCACACACATAAAGGGTTCTTGTAATTGCAAAAACCTCCATCACTGCATGTCAATTTGCAGGAGACAGCATGACAAATTTCTAAAGCACTTAATTTTTTACTATTTGGTGATTTTGTATCCTACAATAAACTTAGTTTACTGGAATTGTACACACTTATCCCTGGCTAATATAATAAATTTCTGCCTTTTTTAATCCTCTCACATAAAATCAATGCTCATCCCTTAAATTCCAAGGACTATATTTTGGTGAAAATTCCACAAAATTTGACTGTTGGTTTTAAAGGGCCATGGTCCGATGGCTAATAGCCTCGTTCCCAGAACCCCCAATTTTACCAGAAGTGGTCAAAATCTTGGTATTGAAGAAAGCTGCTTTTTTTTCTCATTTACCCTGTGATATCTTAGGGCTAAAGAATAATAGGTTTGGAAGTTATGAGCGAAAAATGTGCCCCATTTTGGTCGACCAATGTTAATTTTACACAGTACTCTATGGGGCTTATGAAATTGCATTTTTAGCTCTCACATCAAAACGGATTGAAATATCGGCGCAAAACCGTACAGATGGGGTTTTGGGGTGAAGGCCCTTCAATCAAGATGAAAACTTTATATACTTAAATTGGACTATCCCCCTTTAAGATATGAGCAATTTCAGCTGTGTTTTGGACAAACAAAACACAGAAAACTGAACACTCCTATTAGTAATACCACAAAATAAATCCTCACACAGCAGTATTCCTGAGTGTGAGGTGTATCTGGCCACCCCCGTTAGCGGGGACAAAACCGGATTTAAAACTTTGGTTTAACTAACTAACTTAATTTCACCAACATCCAACTCATTTTGCTTGGTTGCATCACATATATGTAATTATTGAAGTCATCAACTTGTCTAGAGGGAGCGTGTTGGTCGATGTTTGTATTTAAGGCTGACTCAGAGATTTCATGAGGATGGCGCCCCTCAATGATTTTTTCCATATAAATAATCCTTATTCACATACTAATTACTGTGTGAAATAGCTAAGCTCAAATTGATCTCCTTTGTGGAGAAAATCACAACTTTGTAATAAAATTTCAGATCTGTAACTTTTGTTATACACAGTATCCTACATGGCACTGTTATACAATACATAAATGTTTACTACACCAAAACAAAAAATCTGATTCATCTCAAACTTTGGAATTGGATGTTTTAGGCGATAACCTTTAGTTCTAGTTGACTATTTTTAATCAATATGCAAAAAAAAAAGAAGATATTTTGAAATCTCTGAGTCAGCTTTTAATAGGGGAGTGGGCTTACATACTAGTGACTACTATGGTAAGCTCTTACCTCTGTGCCGTTTCTTAAAGGTTTCATAGGTAAAGAAACTAATTCCTCCATATGGAATTACCCCTAGTACTGTGGGTAGGTACCCGCGGTAGAAAGTCAGCGGACCCTCTTCTGTGAGAGTCTTAATGAATATAGTAGATAGACCTCGGTAGTCACTGTGGTGAAGTAAATTAACAATGCAAGTTAGATGGCTTATACATGCAAGGGCTTTGAAATGAAAGTTTATAGTTCATCACACAATAGGTCAAAATAAGTCTTTTCCCAAATCCTTGCCATTTTAAAGAAATACACCTGAATACAGACAATTCATTTGTGTATATATAACAAAAACTTAAAACTTAATTTGTAGATTCTACCAATACAAAGAAACTTTCATAATAACAATAATAATTACTTTCAATAACATGTGATACATCCAAAAGTGCTCAGGGAGTAGCTGTGCAGTGCCTTAGGCTGCTACAACACAACAAGTAAATCCAGAGTAACAAAGATTTAAATGGAAGAAGTCTGATTTTATATGCAGGAGGAAATCCAAGTTCTCAAACAAAATCTGTGAGGATCGGTAACCAAATTCTCATATGACTATGGCTTTGCATGGATCCTGTGTTGCATTGGTAGTTCAAGAAAAACCACATGAGAATTTCTCCTTCTCCAGGTGGCACCTCCCTCAATTTTAACCCGGACTATGGTGAAAGGTGAACAGATGGACTGAAACACCAGCTTGCTGTGACCTTGTCGGTTTACTAGTCTGATACTCTAGCAACTGAGCTATTGAGTCAGATGGGGGAAAGCAGTTGGTAGAGTATCAGACTATAGTTGGAGTAATAATTGGCCAAGTTACTAGATACGCCCGCTTCCCCGCCAAAACGGCGCACAACTGGGTTGCACATACACGCAATTCACGCAACAAGCAACATGCGCGTGTGCCATGGCCAAGAAATTATTACTCAAACTATAGTAAACCAAAGATCCCAGGTTCAAATCCTGGATGGTCAGTGAATTTTTCAATGACTGTCATTTACATTGTGGTGTGGTAGAAGTTTGAAAATACTTCACATTATGTTAATTACCCACACGTTTGAGCTTTGTCCTTCAACATTTCTGTGGTTGCAAGCTGCTTACACTGAACACAGCATTGGGCAATTCCAGAGGGTGTATTGAGTCAATCCCACAATGCACCAGTTTTGGGAAATCCCCTCAAATGGGTCATGTGATCCCACAAAATTCCTATTCTTAACACATATAAACCCTGACTCTTATGCTCTTTTTAGTTCACAAAGCATTAGTACTTAGGGAATTTTTAGTATGATCATGAAATGTCTTGTGGTTCTTAAACTTTTTAATTTAACACAAGTACTGACATGCATTTAGTACGGTACAGTATAGGCACATTGCAATGCATTATGGGGATTGGTTCAAAACTGTACATGTACAAAGAATAGGTCTTACAGGTTTGCAGCCCTACCTCTTTCTGTGAGTAACTGCCATCCTTGCACGCATGAAATCTAAGGGATATGTGAGTGATGAAGCTGTCACTCCTGCTAGAGATCCAGCCAGAAATCGTGGGAAAGGCTCTAGGCTCCTGTCAAAAATGGAATTCATCAAAATTAAACCAAGAAGTGAGGTACCTCTTCGATGGAAATATTTTCCTTCTGATATTGTCGCATATTTGGAATGCTTACCAATGTATTAGATCAAACCTGAAGTGAATAAACCGAATACGGTGTCTTTATGTAATAAGATGATGATTTAGTATTTTCTGTCAGGCACAACAGAAAATCAAAGCATGTTTTTTTCTATGGGGACGATTACGGTAGTAGGCAAGTTCAAAACAAGGTTTGCAGTTTTCTTTTGTACTTATTTGTCCAATAAATCTTCGAAACATTCTCGGTAGGTGGTCTACAACCGATCCAGTGCAATTTGAAATTTGTATCCTAAAAAAAAATCTCCTCCTGTCACTTTAATTTTAAAAGTAAGGTGCACAGTTATTAACCTGTAGAACATGTTTTGCACTCCACTAAAGTACTGTATGCAATAAATCATATATTTTCTACTCATCTCATAGCGACGCTAATCATGATTATGTGTGCGTTTTATTCCGTTTATTGTGTTTAAGTATTACAAAGGAGCGATGTTCTGCCGATTCGTCTGTGGGTGCTCATCTTGTAATCTGAAAGTCACGGGTTCAACTCTCACTTCCGGCGTAAAATTTTAATTCATTAATATATTATCTTGGGGTTATAGATTGCGATGAAATCATCAGAATTGCCTTATGTGATAATTTAACTGGGCCAGAATCTCACACATGCTCATGGAACATGGATATAATAAGAATCTTTACCAAAACTATTCACTGCTTTCATTGCATCTCCAGAAATGCCAGTCACTCTAAAAAAACCTGAAAACCTGTGATCACCCACACAGCAAGTGGGTATACCCATGGCTGGGGGTCGAAGTGGCAGCACCCCTGAAACTGCCTTTGTTTAGTCCATAAGCCAGTCTGCCTGCATGGAAGGCACTTGAAGCTAAGTGGACTGTTGGACCCAAACCTCAACAAAGCTCCATATCAAGCAGTTAGCAGGTCGCCTAGGAACTTCAGAGGCATAGGTCTACCAACTTTTAGTCTATACTTGACTATCAACTTTCAGTCTATGTTACTTGAAATGGAGACAAAAAAGTTCCATTTGCCAGTCTGTCTGCATGGAAGCTTGAAGCTAAGTGGACTGTTGGACCCAAACCTCAACAAAGCTACATAATAGGCAGTTAGATGGTCGTCTAGGAGCTTATCAGAGGCACAAGTCTATCAACTTTTAGTCTATACTTGAAGCAACAAGGTGGAAGAAAAAATAAGTCCATAAGCCAGTCTGCCTGCATGGAAGGCACTTGAAGCTAAGTGGACTGTTGGACCCAAACCTTAACAAAGCTCCATATCGGGCAGTTAGGAGGTCGCCTAGGAGCTTATCAGAGGCATGGGTTTACACACTTTGTCTGTTTTACTTTAAGTGGAGACTAAAATTATAGAGTAAAAATTATAGGAACAAACAGTCACTGGAACAAGATTGAATTTTCTTTCTTCTGAAAGTATCATGATAGTGATGCATTTTAAACCTTCAGAAAAGTATTACTAACTCTTTCAAAACTGGTCATTTACTATTTCAACCCAACTGCAGTAATATGAGAAGAAAACAAAGATATTTAAAGTGTAGAAATAAAATAAAACTATTGAAGATTCCCTTTTCCCTACTGGTATTGTTGAATAACACTGCCGCGATCATTAATCACAAAAACAGTCTCTTACACGATAATAACACTGTGCTTGATGAAAATAGGCTATCAATGGAAAGGCACAAAATCAAATGCTGGTATCAGTGAAAATCGTCGGGAATGTAAGTCGGGTTTTTTGCTTCCAACTTGTGAAGTTTCCTGGTCACTTTTGAAGAAAAATACTCAGTCAAAAGGTGGGATTATTATGGATAAAATGTCAGAACTTTATTGGTCAATATTTAAGGATTTTTCTGGCAAATTATTTCACTTTTTTGATCTATTTTCTTTATTTTTTAAAAGTCGCTTGATATATTCAGAAACCGTATTCAGCCGTTTATTTAGCACTTTAATGACTCGAAAAAAGGAAAAATACGGCAAAATCGTACTAATAATTATACTAGTCGGCAGGTATACAATACGTTACTTTAACTTCTACAAAAAATCCCTAACATGAAGCCCTTGATTTCCGCTTTTCTGCATATTTAATCCTTCAAAAATATAACCGGAAAAATCCCGATTCTTTTTCCTGTAGATTTAAAAAACCGGAATTCCTGGAAAAACCGGAAGACTGGCATCCCTGCATCTCTCAGCTGCAGTGAAAGTAGTGAATAGCCTAGACAAATGTACTGAGGCATGCAGTGGTGAATAGAATAAGGCAGTATTGTTTAACTCAACAATGCTCATGGAACATGGGTATGAAGAATAGCCTTAAACACTTGCAATGTCAAACAGGCATTTCAGATCAGAATCAAACTTTGGTACTCACGGTGCATTGCTAGGGTTGAGGAGTTTCTTGTACTGTTCATGCGATGCATACTGTATAGCTGCATAGGGAATGATTCTGGCCATGGTGGCTGAGTTGCCTCGGTAGAGAGCTACAAAGCCGTCTTTAGAGTAGACGTTGTAGAGCACTTGCAGTGCCTTGCGGGCACTAAATTGCATGTCAGAAGCTGCATAATTAAAAAATTAAAAGACGTAAAGTTGTTGAAAACATTTAATATTTCTATCAATGCTGACTATAAGCTTATAACAACATGTGATATAATCTGATCCATTCAAGCTAAATAAAATTGTGAAACTGGGATACAAGCCAAAATAGGGAGACAAAAAATAAATGAAATTCAGTATTCCCCCAAACGCATGTATGTCATCTGCCATCACGGTTTCTAAATGACAAAATAAATATTGTAAGTTAAAACTTGCCTATAGCACCTTAATTATTTGCAGAAAAGTGTTTTGATGTTGATTTTTTTTAAATGGGGTCAAATGTCACAGAGGGGTCACCAGAAGTTACTCTGTGTACATCCCATGAGTCTTGTGCCAGTGGTTCTTCTAACCAAGTATTAAAATGAAGTTAAAGGCCAACTCAGAGATTTTGAAATATAATATTTTTGTGTAGAAATTAAAAATAGACAACTAGAAATAAAGATAGTAACCTAAAATGCTTAATTCCAAAGTTAGAGAAGAATCGGATGTTTAGTTTTCATGCAGTAAACATTTATGCGTAGTATAACAGTGCCATAGGATACCGTGCATAACAAAATTTCCGGATCAGGAATTTTATAACAAAGTTGTGATTTTCTATACGAAGGACTTCGATTTGAGCTTAGTTATTTCACACAGTGATTATTATATGGACAAGCATTATGTAGATGCAAAAAACATGATTTGTTTGAAAATTGAGAGTGCCCTCATCAGGAAATCTCTGAGTCAGCCTTTAATTGGTCAATGCTTACTTACAAAAGCATGATTCAATAAGTGCAGGGTTAACATTTTTACCACAAAGGCACACATGCACACAGACGCACACAGGCTCACTACTACCAAAATAATTCCTATGTGCCTTCAGTTCATTCGTACAAGTCATTGGTAATGGCTTAGGTGTCGGGATTAGTTGAGCTGGGTAGGCTGACCGGGGCCGTGTGTATCTATGATATGGACACTCCTAACATGGCCTGCTAGGTGGTTGGAGGTGGATCGGGAACAGTCTAGTGCTGGGACGTGTAAACGTTTAAACGTATACACAAATGGAAGGGTAACTAAACGTTTAGAAAATTCACTAACGTTTACACGTCAGCAAACCCTACTAACTTTTTTCAGTATTATTTTAATTGCTGAAGTCAAATTTTCACCAAAATTACCCGCCGTCAGTGAAAAGTAAAGATAACAGTTCCAATGCTTCTTCTAGAAATGGTTTCCGACTTTTATGGAAACAGGGAAATCCCCCGTTTACCAAGTTCTTGTACGTGAGTGGAGCGACTTCGGCATATACATCACAAAACACGGCCCCAATTACGCGGTGCTTCAATTAAAGAGGGATCTACAAAAAGGTAACTCCAATGGCAGCTCCCACAGTGATTCGTCGTTTGGGATCTTTGGGATATTCAACTGCTTTATTTTGGATTAAAACATAACATAGGTAAGTACAAACAACATTTTATGGTTCAAGATGATATTTGTGATCGAATGCAAAGCCGGGTAACCCGACTACGAACGATTTATGGTGCAAGAATTGCATTGGCGTGGAAGGGCCAAATTCGGTAGTCGTTAACTTGTTATGACCGGTTAAACGTTTAAACGAATGAAATATAGGCCGTCCGTAGACGGATAGAAATTAAATGGTAACCCCGCTATAGAAAGTCACAGTTTCACCATAATCTTATTCGAAATTGGCTGGATGTACTGCTCATTGTGACTCTCTGTACACGAGACAACAGCTTAACATCCCCTCTGAAGGCGGGGATGCTTTCATGATTCATTGCCCAATTCAAGTGAACCAAGGAGAAGGTGTATCTGTATATCTCAATAGCTGGTATACAGATCGAATCCAGAAAATTGAAAAAACACAAAAATTCACAGCAATGTGACCCACTGTGGATTCGAAACCCAGGAATTTGGTACATTTGCACCACAGGCAAAACACCCTAACCACTAGCTTATGTGCCAAAAATACCATTGAACTTGCAAACGAGCAAAGTTAATAACTTTGTAAGGATATATACTAGCGGATTATGATTGTTACAAAATGATTTTAACTTGGCCTCAGATGACCTGTTGCAATGAGATATGAATCTCAAAAACTGTAAATCACATGAAAGACAACAAAGTACAGGAATTTGCGGACTGCTACGCATCCCAAAAAATTTGACACAAAAAGTATACATTGTTTAAAAGTGAACGTGGTTAATCGAGTACAGGTTTCATACCTGCAAATGGAAGTTAAAGGTGCGTGTTCGATTTTGTCTCTTGCGTTCTATTTGATATGCACATACTCACCATCAAGTATCGTGGGAAACAAACTTGCGTTTTGATGGTAGAAGCAATAGGCATATGCAAAAACCATATCAATACTGTGCTAATATTGATGGTTAACCATAAAAATTGGTGTTTTTTTGTTTATATCTTGGGAATGAAATGGATTTGAAGGCTCAATGTCAAACGACAATGAGAACATACGGCCTTCATCTGATATCAAAAATTCATACTACTTCCGGGTAAAATCAGGGGTCCAAAGACGATCGGAAATGCACCTTTCACTGGTTAAATATCAATGAACAGGGCTCGAGCCTAAGGATTTTTATTTGTGTAGCTTTTGCAACAGCCTCTTACTTTGATATGTTGATAGTGCAAAAAGTATAGGGAAAAACTGCTACACATCTTAAAATGCATAGCAATGGACAGAAAATGTGTAGCAAACGGCTATGCTCTAGGTTACACACCACTAAACTCACTATACACAGTAGTCATGGGAAAAAATGGCAACTTTGAGCATGTTCTTTCACATTTAAAAACTCTCACAGTCTACATGTCAATCATGATATTCATCACTTTCTTAATAGAACTAGTGCATTTCGCACATTTAAACACTTTTTCCAGATGCACATGCAGAAAGTAGTCCATCCAAGATTTTGATCCTTACGGCAGCGAGGTTTCGTGGTGTATAACCCATACAGCTATCGGAGCCCTGTCCATGAACTTACTTTGGAAAGAGAATTTGTCCTATCTAATGGAGCAATTAAGTTTGGCTACAGCACCAGCAACAGCGCCAGTAATAGTGATGCAAGCACTTTCTTCCATGCTGATGATTCCTGCAAGACAAAATTTGAAACGTGAATTAGGGAGCAAATTGGTGCAAACACCATGAAAACAATACAGAACTAGAACCCAAATGAGGGTAACCTTGACATTAGCGCAGTGATTTTAAAGGCCCAAACTGGGCAATTTTGAATCTTATTTTGTTTTATGGTCAGTTTAAAGGGCCAGTTTCGCTTAGTTCCCAGAGTTAGTTCAGTTTAGTTTCGCATTTTAGAAAAATAAGTTTTAGATAGAAAAAATAATCACACATTCATGAAGGATGAACCATTATTGATGATGAAACCACTTCAACTTCTTTAAAAACCGTTGGGCATGTTTTGCACCTGTCTCTTTGTGAATTTCTCCACTTAAAAGTTCATGTCCCCCTCTCTCCTTGATGAACATTTTTCATTGTCATTGTCTGGCAGTCTACTGATGTCTACCAACGTGACATCACACCTGCCACCCATCATTACAGGAGGAATTTGTATGACCCCCCCACACCATCAGTCCAACAAATCCACAGGGCTATAACAGCAAGGTAAATTCAAATTTTGCCTTGTGTTGAGTGGTGTGCCCTGTGCCCTGTGATTTCTATGGACCCAATTGATTGGGGGGGAAAAAAGGAAGAGGAGAAAAGGGGGAAAAAGCACATGTTATGCATGTGAATGACACACTACATGCCTGCCAAAAACTGGGGAACCAATTTCAGGCAAATTTCTGTATTGGAGAGAATCTCCTGTCCTTACAAATAAAGACAAATTACTTAGGATGAAGGGATTTTTTCAATCTTGGAGGGAAATTTTTTAATATTAGGGAAATTTAGATTGTGTTTACGGGAATTATGGCATTTTGTCCAGCTATGGACAACATAAAAGATTGCGAATTACTCTAGCCCTTTTTGTGTCTTGCCATCTTTCCAACTAGTCTCTTACCAAGGGTAGCAGTTTTTTAAGTTGGGACCCACTTGCGTTGCATGTGCATTTTTTAGGAAAACTACAGATTTAACAGGTTTGATGCTAAACGTTTAAACTGTACATTTTACCCCTATATAAGTACTGATATTCTGAGACATATTATCGGGCCAGATTTCAGGAAAGAAGAAAACAATACAATTGCTTCATCGTACAGGGTGACTCCTAAATATACAGGGTGTAACAAGCAAAATAAGTAAGAAAAGGTATTCCAGTTTTAATGGGTGTCGCCCCCTAAAAGTACAGTGATGAACACTATTTGGCACTTGTTTATATAATTAAAAAATTGCAAACCAAGCCATGTACAATTTTATCGGCCAAATAATTCCATTACACAGATACAGGGTGTTCCAAAAATTCATGCTAGATTTCTTCTAGTTTCTCCCTATATCTGGTTATTGATAGACATATTTTCATGATTGAGAGGTGTTACCAGATTTTGAAAATCAGCAAAGCAATCCAATTTTGAAAGTATACGTACAGAATTCAACAAAGCGTTTTCGTGAAAAATATGCATTTTTTGAGCAAAATGGAGCACAAGGGCGCTTTTTTCAGACTTTGTCGCAAACATTTCTTGTTTTCTATATTTTTAGTTTAATTGAGTAAGAGGATCACAACCAGAACCTGCTTTGTTTGTCCTTAGCACCCATTTGTAGCATGGTGCTCCTCCGCCACATGCTCCTCCTTACTTTTATGCTTAACGAGTTACAGTAATTAGTACAAACTTAAAATCATATTTTTTTGCTGCAGAAATTGGAAGGCCAAGTCCAAGGAAAAAAAATAATACCAAAACACGCTCTGCCTCATATAAAATTAACAAACTACAAGAACGTAAACAAGTTTTGGGAACAAGAATGCCAACAAATCAACCCTTGTTGGTGCGCAACTAAAGAAAATGACCATAAATAACAGGGGTGGTAGTTGTAACAAGCAAAATAAAGAAAAGGTATTCAGGGTATGGGTTGTTCACCCCCTAAAAATACAGTGATGTGTACAATATTTTGGGCAACGTGTTTTTTAATATTATAATGACAAAAATTGGCCCACTAATGTCCAAACTTTTATCGGAACAAATACTTCATTACACAGAACAGGGTGGTCCAAAATAAGAGCAGCCAAAGCACTTATGATGTGGTATCAAATATGAAGCGCATGCATCCGAATTAAATTTTAAAACATAATCTAGTGTTAAATTTTAAAATGCAGTCAACAAAGAGATATAAACGAAAAAAAAAAAAAAAAGAGGCCGCCAAAAGGCGCACAATGTGAAAATCCCTTGCATCCTTGCCAATTAGAGTGAGTCACAGCCTGAACACCAAAAACTGGACATTCACATTATCTAGAACACGGTCACGCTGGAAAGTGCAGGGTCATGTTGTTGTTGTTTTAAGTGTTATCCATTAATTTGTCGGTTATTATTGATTTATGCCAAAAACAGTGTGTAGTTGCAACTGTAGTTGCAACTCATGGTTAGATATCACTCGGTTAAAAGTGGAAAAATAATAAAATAAAAACATATAATTAAAAAAAAAACATGCTGTTTAGGGGAAAATCTGGGTTTTATCGAACGCGGAAGGAAGGTATAAATCATTCAATTCCCGGCAAGGCAGTGTTTAAATTTTCTATTTTTGTTGAGATGTGTATATCGCTAAAGGTTGTTTCATTTTGTTCAAGGGAAAATATAAAAGTGATTGAAAAAGAGAGTATTTAAATTCCTCCTCCGAACACGTACTTTCTGCCATAATTTCATGATATTTAGATTTCCATGGCATAATTAGGAACCTTTGAGGCTATACTAGAAAACAAAGCTTCATGTTGTTTCTCTTCTTGTTTTGGTCTTCATGTAATATTATCGTGCGAATCGAATTAAATCCCCAAACCAGTCAGCTGTTTACAACAAGTAGGAAAAATTCTGTAGAATTTTGTTAAGAAAGGAGAAACACAAAATGGAATGTTACGATCGCCATGGTTAAAATAGAAGTGCAAGCTGTTTACGGCTTTTAATTTTACACATTGCCGTTGAAGTTGTGGCCACGTTTAGCTTTGAAAAGGGGTCGGGGGGGGTATACATCAACTTTACTTCCGGATGCACAATGAGACGAAGAAAACGTCTCATTTTTCTTTGGATGTTTTGGTATCCTTGTGGACTGAAAAAAATGAAAAAAAAGCACATTTAAAACGTAGCACATGTGCAAAATGAAGAAAGCAAAGATGGTAGTATAAGGCGTATACGAAGACCGAAAACAAATTCACTTCCAAATCGACGGTTTGCTTGAGACAACTTCTTGTAAACGGATACGACCAACATCATCTCTAGGAACACAGTGAATGCGAGTTTCGAGCGAGCACAATTACGGCGTTATCATGCTCTCTTAAAAGTTTTCCCTCTTTCGTCAATTCATAAATAGTAAGTTGAAGTTTATTTTTTTAAAAACTTCTTTGATTCTAACGATGAAATGTTCAATGTGTACTTTGGAATGCAAATGGTCTTTGTACAGGGTTAAACCTCACGCCATGCATCCCGATGTGGTCGGGCGAGGTGTAATGATGAGCCGTTGAGCTTCTGCCAATAAACCCCGGGCGATACCCGTGTTTGATGACGCCGCCCGCATTGGTATACATACACTTTATACGTACTCGCACCCCGTTTTCTCTCGCAGTTTCAGTGAATACTAGCACAAGTTTGAGCAATTGTGGCACCAAATAAACACCTTTTACACACAATTATCGATTTATTGTTATAAGAAAAATAAATAGTATGTCCCACAAATTCCAAGTTTGTCAAACCGGGTTTTCATTAGCAGGTTTCCGAGTCTCGTGAGTACCATATTTGGTCTGCTCTATCTGGCCGCCGCCCGAAGGCTCAACTAGAAAGGGCAAAATTTCCCCCCCCCCACGAAACAACCCAAAATCTCTGGGCCTTATCATCTAAATCAAATTCTTCTTCAGATGATTCAGAAGAATTATCGTTATTGAAGGTGGCATAGTCCTCTTCCTCATCAGATGTATAGCCCATCTGAGGGGGACATTTCGTCTGCTCAGCCATTGGACTGATAGATTAATACTTTTCACGTGTAATTATATATTAATGAATGGCCCCTCATCAGTGTGCATCACTCCAGTGCAATAGCGTTTCATTACAGCCCGGTGTTCAGCCTGAAGTCATCAACTACCCGCCCAATTCCTTGCCCACTCACACGGTCGCCGTCAAATACGCTGTTGGTAGAGTAAGTGTTACTTATAATTTAGCCTTTTTTCAGGTTAATACGGATCGAAATAGGCAAAAAGGGCCTTAGTTTATTGTGGTGATATTATTATTTATTAAATAACCCATATTTATATTTTCAATGTGCTAGATCTTTTCTTTAATGCGAGATTCTTCTATTCACCCATATCTGGTTCTGAATAGACATATTTTCGGATTTGAGATGTGTTACTAGATGTAAACTCAGCAAAGCAATTACAATTATAAAAGTAGACGAGAATTCGACAAAGCGCTTTCGTGAAAAATGCCTTTTTGGAACCAAAATGGAGCACAAGGGCACTTTTTCAGAGTTGTCGCAAACATTGTTGTTTTCTAGATTTTTAGTCTTTTTTTTTACTTAAGATAAAGAGGATCACCAACTAAGACCTGCCTATGATATTTGGACCTAATATCATATGGTTGTCCGTAGCACCCATTGCTAGCATTGCGCTCCTCCGCCACATGCTACTCCGCCACATGATCCCACTCCTGACTGTTTACGCTTAACGAGTTACCGTAATTAGTACAACTAAAATCCATATTTTTTGCTAATAATTGAAGCCAATGTCCAATGGAAAAAAATAATACCAAAAACAAGTCGTCTCAATAAAATTAACTAGAATTTCGGGGTTTCGGTTTCGCGCTCGCTATATTCAAAGAAGATAAGGTGTGGGCCGCCCCATGACCTTTGACCTGGCACGTGGACTTTGATCTCATCAACATATGAGGGATCGCAGGGTGCACCTATGACAAAAGTGGTTCAACTGCACTTAAAGTATTCAATTAGAGCAATTTTAACCATTTTTTAGCCAATTTTCCAACTACCTCACAGACATAGCGACCTTTGACCTCATAACCTATAGGGGATCCCATGTGCATCTATGCCAGACGTTTGTTCCAATTGAAGTTAAACTTTTCAAGTTGAGGTCAATTTAAAAAAAAAAAAACTTAACAATTTTTGACACACACAAACACCACATCATACACAGATTACACACGCACAACGGAGTGCTAAGTGGTACTGCAAGCTATAGCTGGCGGCCACAACAAACTACAAGCATGTATACAAGTTTTGGGACTAAGAAAGCAACAAATCCACCCTTTGTAGGTGCCCAACTTAAAAAAAACATGACCCAAGGTAATTGCTAGTTTCACCGTATGAAAGTCTGGTAAGAATTGCTTTAACTTGCGGGGTTTATTAAAGATCCTTTTCTCCATCTGAAGTCATGGAGGAAAGCTGTTCACCAATAATGCAAAATTTGGAAAATTAATATAGGATACACCTTATAATTTGCTGCAAGCAATTGGTCGTCAAAAGCATCTTATTCAAAGATCATAGGTACACTTCTTACCCTAACTGCAAACAGATTAAGATGACTGGTAGTTTAGTTTTGCTGCTGAAGATGACAAAGTCTTCTTTGCAGACACGGATATGTCGCAGAGGTGATGGTGGTCCTCCCGCATCATTCCAACACAGGTGATGTTCCTATCCTTGAGTCATGACGACAAGTTGGTGGTGTCGCCTATCAATACAGATGCCTTATTAGTTGTGGTTACATTGCCAAACTGTGAAGCATAATAACATCCTGGGTGTTTCTGTAAAGTGAGAGCAAAATGAGCTTTACAGTCAATGTACTTATATGCAGAAGACTGAGGATCCCGTAACTGGCCGGATGTCATGAACTGGGTACACTAAAATTGGGGATCTGTTACACTCCAACTTTTGTTCTTCAGTTTAATTCCATTTATTCTTAAATATTGCTCGGTTCAAAGAATTGATTGGTCTTATTTATGCTAGACGTCTGCTCTTAGATAAAACATTTTTCAGCCATATTGGCATTAGTATTATGAGAGTTACGGTCGAAAAAAAAAAAAAAAAACCTTCAGCTAGGGTAACGGGGGATACGGGGGTGGGGGAGCCGGGCGGGGGGAGCCATAGAACATTACACACAAAACGGGTGTGAAAACGCGTGCCTATAAAATTTAAATAGTAGAGAAGTGAAACACTGTGGGGCTCAAAATGCACATACACTGTCGACTGTAGATCTAACTCATGATACAAACTAAGGTCCATTAATGTAATTAATTAATTAGAAATTAGATGTTAAT
>JAMKCH010025571.1:0-26476 GCA_023653785.1 Ophioderma brevispina | reverse complement strand
ATTATGGTACCAAGAAACTGGTATACTGTATAATAAGACTTAATTAAACTCATTTACCCGTGCAGAGAAAATGTTTGTTTACCTCCTGCGTTTGTTGACTTCCGGGTTGGGTCATTGCCAAGGGGTTGTTGTTTTCTGCTCGCTCTGTAAGCCAATAAGTGTTGCCGCTACTTCCGAGTTCGGTCAGTGCAACGGTGTGAAATAAATCATTGTTGGCTTAAGATCAAATGAGAAAGCAGTGAAAATTTTTACTTGTTGAGTATGGTTCGCTCAGTGTAGAGAATTGTTTATGCATATTATTGTGTTTAGCACAAATCCTGGTGGCTGAGGCCCTAAATTTCACATCTATTAAATTAAATTTAAAGCTGTTATCATTATTAATAAATTGGTATCTCATTTGATGACCAACTTGATTCACATTTCTGCTTCCTGGCTCTTTTCTGTCTAAGGGTAATGTCATTGGTAGGTGGTATTAGGAAATCAATTAAATCGCTGATGTCATTTATATCTTAAATATATTGGAATTGTGAAAATATGAACTTTCCCTTCATCACAGAGTAAAACAACTGACTTAAACTTTATTATAGAAATGGCTATGTCACAGTATCACTGGCCCTAGATGCATCTGGGGTGTACAGTATTAACTTTGACCCAGTCAGAGGTATGTCACTACCAGCGGGATCTTGCAAGTTTTAATTTAGTCTTTTTATTTCAGATCATAACCAGACCAAAATGCCAGTGACATCTATGATGGTTCTAGTCTGCAAGTATTGCACAAGATTTATTGACAACATCACTCGCTACAGATCCCATCTTCGCTACCATGAACAGAACATCAGGCCATACTGGTATGACAATCCTAATCTACCACCAAAAGCAGGATGTTTAAAAAACGATGGATGTAGAAAGAATAGGTTGCATGGAAAAAAGTCTTTCAACCAATCTATGTACAATAAACAGCATGATGAAAACACACATCTCGGAGAAAGACCTCATCAATGTAAATACTGCAAGAAGTTGTTCAGCAAATCTGCTAACAAGACCAAGCATGAAATGATACACACATGCAAAAAGCCTCACCAATGTAAATACTGTGGTAAAGGTTTCACTACTATGCAGCAAAAGTCAAAACATGAAATGATACACACAGGAGAAAGACCTCATCAATGTAAACACTGTGGTAAAGGTTTCATCACTAAGTACAAGAAGACACAACATGAAATGACACACACGGGAGGAAGACCTCACCAATGTAAACACTGTGGTAAAGGGTTTATCACTAAGTATCAAAAGACAAACCATGAAATGACACACACAGGGGAAAGACCTCATCAATGTATGCACTGTGATAAAGGTTTCACTACTATGCAACAAAAGAAAATACATGAAATGATACACACAGGAGAAAGACCTCATCAGTGTAAACACTGTGGTAAAGGTTTTATCACTAAGCAGCAAAAGAAAAAACATGAAATGATACACATGGGAGAAACACCTCATCAATGTAAACACTGTGGCAAAGGTTTCATAACTTATTACAAGAAGACACAACATGAAATGACACACACAGGAGAAAGACATCAATGTAAACACTGTGGTAAAGCTTTTACTACTAAAAAGAACAAGACACGACATGAAATGACACACACAGGAGATACCCCTCATCAATGTAGGCACTGTGGTAAAGGTTTCACTACTATGCAGCAAAAGACAAATCATGAAATGATACACACTGGAGAAAGACCTCATCAGTGCAAACACTGTGGTAAGGGTTTCATCACTAAGTACAAGAAGACACAACATGAAGTGACACACACAGGAGAAAGACCTCATCAATGTAAACACTGTGGTAAAGCTTTTAAGATTAAATGGAACAAGACACAACATGAAATGAAACACACAGGAGAAACACCTCATCAATGTAAACACTGTGGTAAAGGTTATTTAATAACTAAGTACAAGAAGACACAACATGAAATGACACACACAGGAGAAAGACATCAATGTAAACACTGTGATAAAGCTTTTAATACTAAAAAGAACAAGACACGACATGAAATGACACACACAGGAGAAAGACCTCATCAATGTAGGCACTGTGGTAAAGGTTTCACCACTATGCAGCAGAAGACAAACCATGAAATGATACACACTGGAGAAAGACCTCATCAATGTAAGCACTGTGGTAAGGGTTTCATCACTAAGTACAAGAAGACACAACATGAAGTGACACACACAGGAGAAAAAACTCATCAATGTAAACACTGTGGTCAAGCTTTTAAAATTAAAAGGAACAAGACACAACATGAAATGACACACACAGGAGATACCCCTTATGAATAGGCACTGTGGTAAAGGTTTCACTACTATACGCAGCAGAAGACAAAACATGAAATGACACACACAGGAGAAAGACCTCATCAATGTATGCACTGTGGTAAAGGGTTCATTACTGGGCAGCACTAGGCAACTACATGAAATTTTACACACAGGAGATACACCTCATTAATGTTGAATGTTGCCATTTGTGGTAAAGGTTTTACTACTAAGCACCATAAGACAAAATAATCAAGTGTCCTACACCCACTGAACTGCAAGCAGCACAGAGCTTTTTTCAGTAAGCTAGGGTCTACCCATTGATAAAACAACAAGTAAATGAAGTGCATCAACTGCTGTCTTCTCAAAACCTCCTGTAAAATCACCTCATTTTAATTGCATCTCTGTGCATTTGCGGGTAAGCTTGTTGTGTATGCATATAAATTAGTAAAGACCAGCATGGACCTTCATACTCCTGAGTTACTTTTAAAACATTGTTTATAACATTATGTATCCAGTCACGTGTTTCACACATACCCTGCTTGACTGCCTTTCAATTGATAATACAAGAAACACACCCTCAAAACAACAGCTTTTTAGACAAATGTAGCGACGGACCATTATATACCGACAGAACATCGCGAATAGGGGTTGGGGGATTTGGGGGCACGTGTCCCCCATGGCCCCCGGAAACCTAGCCCATGGAAAAAAAGTTACCATACACTCGTACACAGAGTAATTAATTTTGATGAGTACACCAATACCACATTTATTTCGAAAAATACAGTAGGTGGAAGAGACTTGGGAAAATCATCCAACCAAAATATGGCCGACTCCAAAGTTTGCACGGCCGTCGGAATTGTCTGCTCAGACTGATTATTGAGCCACAACCCCGATTCAGCTTGTAACTGATGACGATCTACAGTGGCGTAACAGGAGGGGGGGCAGGGGGCAGGTTTGCCCCCCTTGCGACTTTTTCGGCCGGGAAAAAATTTGCAAAAATCATGCTATATCAGCGTTTTTTAGCCCTCTGACCCGGGAGGAGAAAAATTGGCCTTTGACCCCCCCTGAGAGGGAAAATTCCCAAGACCGGAAATTGCCCCCTAGAGCAGCGGCCTGTTACGCCACTGACGATCTATTCGAAGTCTACAATTAACAGGATGATAGCGCTAGAGATACAAGGAGCAGCAAGGTAAAGTTCAAATACAGCATTTTGAACAGCATTTGAAAGCAACAAACGGGTTCCTCTATGTGATCGAATGGAAAGTTGCAGAATTCTGCTATTGAGTCTGCGTATTCATATTGCGATTGTACACATGTACACCTCAGACTTCTGCACGTTTGTGGGATGAGAGAATCCTACAGTAAGAAAATGAATCAAAATGCAGTTGGCCTAGATTTACACTAGGCGTAGCTTGACTAAAAACAAAAATGACAGAAATATATGCATCAGGTGTATTAAAACAAAATATACTATAGACGGCTCTTTATTTGGGAGTATGGAGAGAAATATTGCCGCTTGATGATACCGCGGGCCTACTAGGTCTCGGGAAATAGTAGGCCTTGGCTCAAGATCATCTCGCGGGCAATATTTTCTCACCATCTCCCTCATAAGTCATATTGATATAATACATAAAAAATATTCTGTCCATTTGATGGGGGATATATATCATGATGTATAATATATTTGAGACTACTTCCCCAAAATTTAACAGGAGGAAAAAAGAAGTTCCCATAAAAAACAGAACTATTTCCACGCAATCACAAGTCTGATCACCAATGCCGTAGATAGTGCTAATACCGTAAAAGAAATTCATATGTCTAGAACAGAGCGAGAAATTTGTGGGGAGAGATAGCCGCAATTGGATTGAAACCATTTAGGGGGGGAATGGAGGATTTCAATTTTGTCGGCAAAATTTTTCACGTTCCCCCCCTCGCTTCCGTGCAAAAATTTCACGTTTCCCTTGATCATGCTGATTTTACCATTAAAAGTTCATTGTTCCACCGCTCGCGTTGATGAAAAATTTCAGGTTCCCCTCTCTCTTACAAAAATTTTTGTGGGGTTCCCCCCTAAATCCTCCATTCCTTTCCCCCCACCACCCCGGGGGGGGACATAAATTAATGACCCCCTCCCTTACTAGGCTAAGCTAGGCTTGAGTTGTAGTGGCCAGCTGAATCTTGACGAGGTGATTGGCAAGTTTTCAAATTACAGAAAATTTTATATGTATAGAACAAAAATTGACTGCTCTATATTCGTGAAATGGTGCAAAATACCTACCTTGGTGCTGGAGATCGTGGGCTAGGCCACGGTCTCCAGTTACCTCGGGTAGTTATTTTGCACCATTTCCATCATGAGCAGTCAAATTTTTGTAACTAGAAATATGTATTTCCACATTTCATGGTTGCATTATCTCTGCTTATCTCCTTAACCAATCAGAATGTCCAATCAGGAATGTTTGTGATGCATTTGGTTCTAGATTTGGACTCAATGTTGACCATATTTCCCTCAAAAAATTGTTGCCCACATCACACTGCATGGTCTAAGATTTACAACAGTCATTATGGTACCAGAATACTGGTATACTGTATAATAAGGACTTACTTACACTCATTTACCCGTGCAGAGAAAATGTTTACTCCTGCGTTGTGGACGTCCGGGTTGGGTCAATGCCAAGGGGTTGTTTGTTTTCTGCTCGCTCTGTAAGCCAATAAGTGTTGCCGCCTCACTTCCGAGTTCGGTCAGTTGCAACGGTGTGGAACTAAATCATGTTGGCTTAAGATAAATGAGAAGCAGTGAAAATTTTACTGGTGAGTTGAATGTGGGCTCAGTGTAGAGAATTGTTTATGCATATTATTTGGTTAACACAAATCGTGGTGGCTGAGGCCCCTAAATTCCACATCTATTAAGTTAAATTTAAAGCGTTATCATTATTAATAAATTGGTATCTCCTTTGATGACCAACTGATCACATTTATGACTTCCTGGCTCTTTTCTGTCTAAGGGTAATGTCATTGGTGGTGGTATAGGAAATCAATTTAAATCGCTGATGTCTATTCTTAATATCTTGGATTGGGAAAAGATGATGAACTTTTCCCTTCATCACAGAGTCTAATAAACATACTGAATTATTAACATTTTTTGATTATGTAGTGTATTTTTTTATGGCTATTTTGTCACTTAGTATCATTTCGTGTTGCCCTAGATGCATTTCTGGGGTGGTTTACAGTATGAAACTTTGCACCCAGTCAGAGGTATGTCACTACCAGCGGGATCTTGCAAAGTTTTTTTTAATTAGTCTTTTTATTCAGATCATAACCAGACCAAAATGCCAGTGACATCTATGATGGTTCTAGTCTGCAGTATTGCACAAGATGTATTGACAATATCACTCGCTACAGATCCCATCTTCGCTACATGAACAGAACATCAGGCCATACTGGTATGACAATCCTAATTTACCACCAAACGCAGGATGTTAAAATTCATTACGATGGATGTAGAAAAGAATAGGTGCATGGAAAAAAGTCTTTCAACCAATCTATGTACAATAAACAGCATGATGAAAACACACATCTCGGAGAAGAGAGAAAAGACCCATCAATGTAAATACTGCAAGAGTTGTTCAGCAAATGCTAACAAGGACCAAGCATGAATGATACACACATGCAAAAAGCGTCTCACCAATGTAAATATGTGGTAAAGGTTTCCACTACTATGCCAGCAAAAGTAAAACATGAAAGGATACACACAGGAGAAAGACCTCATCAATGTAAACACTGTGGTAAAGGTTAATCACTAAGTACAAGAGACACAACATGATAATGACACACCGGAGGAAGACCTCACAATGAAACACTGTGTAAAAGGGTGTATCATAAGTATCAAAAGACAAACCATGAATGACACACACGGGGAAAGGAAAGCCTCATCAATGGATGCACTGTGATAAGGTTTTCACTAATATGCAACAAAAGAAAATACATGAAATGATACACAAGGAGAAAGACCTCATCAGTGTAAACACTGTGGTAAAGGTTTTATCACTAAGCAGCAACAAAGAAAAAACAGTTGTGAAATGGTACACATGGGAGAAAGAAAACACCTCATCAATGTAAACACTGTGGCAAAGGTTTCATAACTTATTACAAGAAGACACAAACATGGAAATGACACACACAGGAGAAAGACATAAATGTAAACCACGATGGTAAAGCTTTTACTACTAAAAAGAACAAGACACGACATTGAATGACACACACAGGAGATACCCCTCATCAATGTAGGCCACTGTGGTAAAGGTATCACTACTATTGCAGCAAAAGCAATAATGAAATGATACACAATGGAGAAAGACCTCATCAGGCCAAACATGTGGTAAGGGTTTCATCACTAAGTACAAAATGACACACCATGATAGGACAAACAACAGGGGAAAAGACCCTCATCAAGGGTAACACTGTGGTCAATAAAGATGTTAAGATTATTAATGGAAACCAAGACACAACATGAAATGACACACACAGGAGAGAGAATAGACGAAACACCTATTCAATGTAAGCACTGTGGTAAAGGTTATTTAATAACTAATACAGAAGACACAAACATGAAATGACAAACACGGAGAAAGACCAAGTAATATGAGGAAAATAAAATTCCTCCGTCTTACTTTTTTTGTGGTAAAGCTTTTAATACTAAAAAAGAACAAGAACGAAATGAAATGACACACACAGGAGAAAGGACTCATCATTGTAGGCAATGTGGAAGGTTTCACTACTATTGCAGCAGAAGAGCAAACCAGTGAAATGATACAATGGAGAAAGACCCTCATCAATGTAAGCACTGTTTGGGTAAGGGTTTAATAACTAAGTACAAGAAGACACAACATGAAGAGGGACACACACAGGAGAAAAAAATCATCAATTAAACACTGTGGTCAAAGCTTTTAAAATTAAAAGGAAAAAGACACAACATGAAATGACACACACAGGAGATACCCCTTATGGACTAGGCACTGTGGTAAAGGTTTCACTGCTTATACGCAGAAGCAGAAGACAAAACATGAAATGACACACACAGGAGAAAGACATCTCAATGTATGTCACACTGGGGTAAAGGAGTTAATTACTGGGCAGCACTAGGCAACTACATGAAATTTTACATACAGGGAACACCTCATTGAATGTTTGCCCATTTGTGGTAAAGGTTTTACTACTAAGCACCATAAGACAAAAAACAGGTCCTAACCACTGATGCCAGCGCCCCACAGAGCTTTTTTCAGTAATCAGTAAAAAAAATAAAACATTAATTAAAAAACAACAAGTAATTTTTTCTCAATCTTCGCTCGATTCTCCTAGCTCTTTTGACCCCTCTCTATCCCACTTCACCCCTTACAACCGTTTCTCATGTCTCTTTTCCTCTTTTTCGCCTCTTACCTTTACCCCTTCTACCCTTTTTTCCCCTTTTTACCTTCCCTGCCCTGCATTTGGGAAAGGAATGTGCACAACTGCTGTCTTCTCAAAACATCGTAAAATCACCCTATGTAATTGCAGTTATGTGAATTTGCGCCGGTAGCTTGTTGTGTATGCACTAAAGTAGTAAAACCAGGATGACCTTCATACTCCTGAGTTACTTTTAAAACATGGGGTTTATAACATTATGATCCAGTCATAGTGTTTCACACATTACCTCTTGACGACTTTAATGGAATACAAGAAACACACCTCAAAACAACACGGGAGTACCTTTAGAATACCCTTCCACACAGCGACAGCGCGAAGTTACACCTTTTTACAAAAACTAGGCAGCGGCGACAGCGAGAGTGATCAATGAGTGCATGGCCTTTACATGGCTGTTGAAAATGGGTGTTAGCTGGTGTTTTATCGCGAGTGTTTCGACGGTGGCGGTAAACCTAATTAACTGTTGTTTTTTTTTTTTTTTTTTGCCCGCAAACTTATACGCTCTTAAACAGTTAGGCCTACTCATCGAAAATATGATATGGATTATGATTTTTTTATATTGCACGTTTTAGCATGAATGACGTATTTTTTACAAGTATCGACCTTTGGTGAGTTCCATTGAAAACACATTGAAGATTTTCACCCATGGTGATCGGGTGTCCGAGTGTTATAGCCCCCTGAGTCATTTGTATATCACACGACTAAAGGAAGGGGGTTGGACTCCCCCTCTACCGTTTAGAATGGGGGCAGCGGCGACAGCGCGACGTTCAAGTCTGAAAGTTTGGCCGCCTCGGCCGCCAGCGCGACATTGAACCTTTTAAAAAGTTGAGGATGCGGGGGCGACAGCGCGAAGATCCAGATTTTGTAGGCAACAGCGGCGGCGGCGGCAACCAGCCCGATAATATTGTTGTTCTAGACGTGAGTCATTGTATCAAAAAGGCTAGGAAGGGGGGTTTGGACCACCACCTCTCTTTAAAAATTGGGCACAGTGGGACAGCGCGAAGCTCCGATTTCAGGCAACAGCGGGGGCAACAGCGTGATGATTGTTGTTCTGGGTCCAATGATTCATTTTTATCAGAGGGATTAAGGAAGGGGGTTTGGACCCAACACCGCTACCTGTATTAGAAATTGGGCAACGGCGACAGCCCGAAGTTCAACCTTTATGAAAAGTTGTGGCAGCGGCGACAGCTCGAATAGACCTTTTAAAAGTTGGAGCGGCGACCAGCGCGAAGCTCCGGCTTTTGTAGGCAACAGCGGCGACAGCGGAACAGCGATAATGATTGCTGTTCTAGTGTGAGTCAATTGTGATCAAAACGACTAAGGAAGGGGGTTTGGACCCCCATTTCTCATGTTTTTAAAAATTGGGCCGCCGGGCCGACAGCGCGAAGCTTCAGATTTTACAGGCAACACCGGCGACAGCGGACAACAGCGTGGTGAATGATGTGTTATGGTCCATTGATTCATTTTTATCAGAGACTAAGGAAGGGGTTTGAACCCCCACCTCTACCTGTTTAGAAGTTGGGCAGCGGCGACAGCGCGAAGTTCAACTTTATGAAAAGTGGCAGCGGCGACAGCGGAGAAATTTGGGACCTTTTAGAAAAGTGGACTGCGGCGCGACAGCGTGAGCTTCCCGCTTTTGTAGGCAACGCGGGTTGGACGGACAGCGGTAACAGCGCTAATGATTGCGTTTATAGCCTGTTGAGTCATTTTGTATCAAAAGAATAAGGCCAGGGGGTTTGGACCCCCAGTTCTCAGTTAAAAAATGGAGCAGCTGGCGACAGCGCGAGCTTCAGATTTACAGGAAAACAGCGGCGACAGCGAAACAGCGTGAATGATTGTTCTTCTTATGTCATTGATTTATTTATCAGAGGGACCTAAGGAAGGGGTTGGAAACGCCCACCTCTACCTGTTTAGAAATTAGGGCAGGGCGACAGCGCTGAAGTTCAACCTTTAGACAAGTTGGCAACGGGGACAGCGCGAAATTTGACCTTTTAAAAAAGTTGGATGCGGCGACAGCGTGAAGCTCCAGATTTTGTAGGCAACAGCGCCGACAGCTTAGGCAAAACGCGAGAAGGATTTGTTATTGCCCAGTGCGTCATTTGTATCAAAAGACTATGGAGGGGTTTGAGCCCCCCCCCCCACACTATCCTGTTAAATTGGCAGCGGACGACAGCGCTAAGCTCAGATTTAAAGGCGACAGCGCGGCCAACAGCGAGCAAAGATTTTGTTGATCATTTTTATCAGAGACTAAGGAAGGGGTTTTCCCATACCCACTGTTTAAAGTCGGCTATGCGTTCATCAGCGCGAAAGCTTCACTTTGCAGCAACAGCGGCGACACGGCAACAGCGCTAATGATTTTTTTCTAAGCCATTGTGTCAGTTGTTCAATGGACTAAAGGAAAGGGGTTTGGAGCCAACCCCCCCACCTACTCCTGTTTTTAAATTGTGGCAGCGAACGGGACAGTGCGAAGCTCCAGATTTTTACAGGAACAGCGGCGACAGCGGCATACAGCGAGAATGATTGGTGTTGATTCAATTTATCAGAGGACTAAGGAGGGTTTCCCCTTACCGCTACTGTTTAAAAAGCTAGGATGCGTCATCAGCGTCAAAGCTCACTTTCAGGCAACAGCTGGACGGACAGCGGCAACAGTGCGAATGTTAGTTCTAAAAACTGGATTACTTGATCAGAGGGACTGAAAAAGGGGTTGGTACCCCTTCACGGCACATTTTGTTTAAAAGTGAGGCCAGTGACAACAGCGCGAACTTCCATCTTTATGAAAAGTTGACGGCGTCGACGGCGTGAAAAGGGACCTTTAAAGAAGTTGGCTGCGGTGTGACAGCGCGCAAAGCTTCAGATTTTAAAAGGCAAACAGCGGCGGACAGCGGCAAACAGCGCGGATTCAAGACCACTGGTACAGTTTAGGACTAGACTAATTGATGTATTATCCATTCAGATTATAAGGAATGGTGAAAAACTTGTGCAAGTTTTAAACGTGCAAGACAACTAAAAGGCATATCCCCATACTGCGCAATAAAGCATAAGGCAGCGGTTGTAGTAACATGAGTTTCACAAAAGTGCATATGCTTATTCCCTATCCATGTGTATTTTGGGCTAACTCACGATATTTCATGATTGCATCGTTGGGATTAAAGGGAGGGCCCCCCCCGACTTTTAAGTATATTAAAGGTTGATTAGATCTTGATAGAATGGACTTCATTCCCCAAACCACATCTATAACGTGAACTTCGGCGATTTGAATCTTTGAAGAACGACCACCCAAGTTCACCCTTGTTAGAAATATTCTCAATGTTTACAAACATCGTTCAATATCTACAGTTTATCATTACCATTATGGTGACGTTAAGAAGGATATCTTTAAAGAATATTGACCCATCTTAACCCTTGTTGGTTAAGTATTTTTGAAGAAATGACTCAAGTTTCAGAAAACAAGTTAGAGGTGCATTTATGACATCATACAAACTTGACCTTGTTAAATATTTTATTTGCAGGTTAAAGAACGATTCAATTCACCCTTGCTTGTTTGGAAACCACATTAAGAATGATTGGCAGCGGCAACAGCGCGATATTAAAAAAGTCGTTGTGCGCGACAGCGCGAAGCTCCAGATTCTTGTAGGCGGCAACAACTTAGAGGTTCATTAATGAATCTTTGTTTAAGAAGGATATAATTGAGTTGCAGAAGCGAGTAATTATGTTAAGAAAATATTTTAATTGGGGTTGAAAAACATCAACTGAGATTGCGGGTAAAGACTGGTTAGAAAGACATTTTTCATTGAGAGTAAGAACGCTGTAACTTCACCTTGCTTGTTTGGACACACGTTAGAATGATGCAACCTTAGAAGGAACAAAAATTAAAAATCTTTATTTTCGAAGGATACATAATGGAGTGTTTGTGAAGGTCAATTTACCGTATTTGTTTTCTAAAGAACGATTCCAAATATTCTAACACGTTACGATATGATCAACTTAGAAGGATCCTTAAATTGAATCTTTGTTTTACTTTCACCCTGTGGTTTATTTCAGTCTGTATGTCCAATTGCGGATCCAGTAAAATGATTAGAAACATTTAATTGCGTGTTAAAGCAACGATTCAATTACCTTGCTTGCTGTTTAGAAAAACATGGTTATGTTAAAAAACATGTTACTTATTGCTTTTTGTTATTTACATATGATTATATTAAAAAAGGATTATTTTAAGAAACGACCCATCTTCACCATGTAAAACATTTTAAGAGTAAAGAACGATTTTCAACTTCACCATCTTCACCCTTGTTTAAAAAAAATGCTCAATGTTTACAAAACGTGTTCAATATCTGTACAGTGTTGTGATCATATAATGTTTATATTAAGAAGCATATCTTTAAAGAACGAACCCATCTTTGCCCCTGAGAAACAGTTATTATGGGTTAAAGACTCACCTTTATGAATGATTCAATTTAGAAGGATCATTGAATGGAATCTTTGAGAACGACCATCTTCACCCTTGTAAACAACATTTTAATTGCGGGGTTAAAAGAGCGTATTATACTTCACACTTGCTTGGTATGGAAACACGTTAAGAAGATTCTACTTAGAAGGATCCTTCAATTGAATCTTGTTTTGCCTGCCCTTGTGTTTTTATCATGATTGAGTATTGTTTTTAAAGAACGGGTTACAAAGATTCTAAATTTGGACCGAAAAAACCTGGTACTTTGTTTAAGAAAGGAGGATAATAATGGAGTCAAGATACGAGTTGATATGTTGAGAAAATATTGAATTCAGGTTAAAGAACGATTCAATTGCGATGCGAGTACATTATGTTTCGCAAACATTTATTTTGGGTTAGATAACGAATCAACTTCACGCTTGCTTGTTTGGAAAACCACGTTAGGAATGATTCAAACTTAGAAGGCTCATTAAATTGAATTTTCGTTCCAAATATTTAAAAATTTTGACTAGAAAGAAAACCTGGTCATTTGTCAAGAAGAGCATAGAAAACATGTTAATTCGTTTTACAAACATGTTAAATGTAAGAATTGTGGGTTTAAAGAACGACCCACCTTTGGGTATGGCTTTAGAAAAACTGGCAATGGATGCGAGTAAACTATGTTTAGAAAACATTTTAATGAGGACATTTTAATTGCGGGTTTAAAGAACGATTCAACTTCATCCTTGCTTTTTTTGGAAACGTTGAGAGAGGTTAGGACGAAGAAGGATCATTAAATGAATCTTGTTTCTAAAGAAGTCTGTAAGGGAGTTTGGTAAGGATATTAATTGCGATGCGAGTAAAATTATGTTAGAAAAAAATTCATTGCGGGTTGCGGACAATTTTAATGCGGATTAAAGATTAAGGATTAAAGAACTTCACCCTGGCTTGTTTTGGAAACAGGTTAAATTAATAGTGTTCGACTTAGAAGGATCATTAACTTGAATTGATTATAATGGACGGTCTTTGTAAGTATCATATTTATGGTATTATTTCTAAAGAACAATAAATTGCCAGAAAAACGGTTAGTCTTTATTCAAGAAGCTTTGGAGTAGAAACAGGGTAATTGCGTGTACAAAACTATTTAAATGTTAGGTTTTGTGTTAACCTTTGGACCCTGGCCAGTTTGTATACGTTTGCGAAAACATAATTCAGGCCTTTAGAGGTGGCCTTCCACATGCTTGCAGGTGCTTGGAAACGCCATCTATAACACAACAAGGCCTATAGGGTGTTCGACTCATTAAGACACTATCAGTGATTGAAAATATTTAAAATTTGCCGAATGCTATAAGTGAAGATAAGTCTGTAGAACGCTCATAAGTTACCTTTTCCAGCTGTAGACTTGACAGCAAAAAAGGAAGGAGAAAACGGCAGTGTTCCCAAGATTACGATTCTCCATGAATACGTGTAATAGTAAGTGTCTGTTGTTCGGACAGTAATGACCAAAATCACTGATTCTGTCCTATTATGTTGCGTCTGGGGCTTATCATTTGCATGGGTATGTTAGGATACCTGTACTGTACATACATGCAAAAATCTTGATTTGATTGATTTTTCGATTGCTGATTTAGCCAATCACTGATAGTGTTCTTTAAATGCATTTTTCATGGTAATTGCCCGGCAAATGAAGACTTTTTACATTTAAAGCAAAAATTGTAATTTTGAACGGCCCACTTGGAGTCGCCATTAGTTCTCAAAGGATAAAGCACGACACATCTTCACCCTGTTGTTTAGAAAACATGTTCAATTGCGATGCGAGTAGAAAACATTTTCAATGCGGACATTTTAATGGCGGGTTAAGAAACGATTCAACTCACCAGTGTTTGTTTTAAGATTCGTCCCGAACCCAGAGATTGTACCGGAAGTACAAAACATTTTGTCAAAAAATTTTGGCACATCAAAGGAAAGCTATTTTCTCATGAAACTTAGGCGGCTAAAGGCTGTTTAGGTGGAAGTTATGAGTGAAAAAATACTGCAAATCGTGGCTAATCTTCACCCTGTTTGTTGAGAAAATATGTATTTAGTAAAACATGTTAAAGGATAAGAGTGTTTATGTTCGTTCATTGCGTTAAGAAGGTAAACTGATAAGAAGTTATTATTTGGAGAAAAATGGTTCAAATGAATAAGGTGTTTGTGTTCGGTATTGTGTTTAAAAAATAGTTGATTAAAATCTATTAAGAGTATGTTTTATGATTAAGTTGTGTTCGTTTTATTGCGTAAAAATATCAAACGTATTTGTTCAGAAAAAATGTTAAATACGCACATTCGGGTAGGAAATGTTTGGAAAACATATATTTGTGGGAAACAATTGTGGGATATGAAATTAGAATGACTATTTTCACCCTTGTTTCCGGTGTGAAATCAGATCAGATATAGTCCGGTTGGAGCCATAGTCCGGGCTCAATAGTCGATAACGGAATAAAAGCATGAAAACTACTGTTGGTAAAGAGTACCTGATCGATTTGCCCTATTGGTTATATATTAATCTTTCCCTGGAGATGCAAGCGCACACAAGTGTTGAAAAAAAACCCATATGGCACATTGGCCGGATGCGACCTGCGCATCCGTATTATAGCTGCGGCGCTCTAGCCACTGAGCCACAAGACTGGGTTGGTGGAAGAGCGGATAGATATCATTATAAGTGTTAGGTTCGAAAGGTTGTGTCCATCGTGCACTATGTTCACCCATGTTCCGGACTATGAGTACGCGGAAATGTTACGTCTAACCGGTACCGAAACGTTTTATCGAAGTGTGACAAAACACTGACCTCGGCGGCTTGGTGAACGAAGTTGAAAATAACTCCTACCGTTATTACGGGTCGTCGTCGAACTTGCATTTCTGCGTGATTACCTTGAAAAATTGAACTAAAAATTTGGACTATCGAAAATCTCGGCACGATATATTTTACTCGCACCGTGTATGAAAGAATACATTTAAAGGACCAAAAGTACGATTAGTATTAAAAAGGCGCCCCATACCCCCATAAAATAGCTATTGAGGCTTTGGGCTTCGCCCGCTGCAGAGTAATAAAAATAAGGTGTAAATGTATAAAATAAAAACCACAATCTTCGCATTCCGAAAAACTGTGTTGTTATCAATTCAGCTGGCAGCAATAAGAGCAAACATCTATTGCGTCTTGCGCTGTCGCGGGTGTCGCCGCTGCACAGGCAACGCCACGCTTCACACTTGGCTAAGAGAAACGCGATGTCATATACTAACGTCATGCAATGGTAACACACAAATCCCAACTTTATTTTTTTAATAAAATTAAAAAAAAAAAACTGGAAAAAGCCAAAAAATTCCCGAATAGTACAAATCAAGCTAATCTAAATTAAAACTCGAACTTTTATGGGTTAAAACAAACTCCCAACTTATTTAACATACAACGGAAAAGGCCCCCCAAAATTAGCCAAACAATATCATGAAAAGGTCAAAATTAGCAAATAGTAGAAATCAGCTAAATAAAAATTAGAATATCAAGCTAAATAATAGAACAACGAGAATGGAAAAGGCCAAATTATCCAAATGTAAAAATAACATATAATTTAAAATTTCAATATTTCCCTAGCCTCCGGCCCACTTGAAAAGTAAGCGCAAGAAACAAATGTTTAAACTCCTGAAGTTTCTGGGGTGTTGCGCTGTCGCCGCTGTCGCTGCTGCCCGGTGTGTAATACCATAGATTCACACTCGATGTATACGACCATACCCAATAATCCCAACTTTATTTAAAAAAAAAAAAACGGGGAAAAAGGCCAATAATAGTCAAATAGGTGTAAAAATTCAAGCTCAAAAAGTACAAGACAAGCTCAATCTAAATTAAAAATCAAAAAACAAAAAAACACGCGTTTTTTTTTTAAAATCCCAACTTTATTAAAAAAAACGGTAAAAAGCCAAATTATCAAAAAATACGGGGGAAAAGGTCAAAATTAGCCAAATTCGTAGAAACCAGTAAAAAATATACCAAATTCAAGCTAAATAATAGAACAAATCAAGTCAATTAAATTAACTCAAACATTCGTGGTTTAAAATAACTTTATTGAAGAAAAGAAAAACACAACCGGAAATGCCAAAATCGTAAAAAACAACTAAGTTAAAACTCAAATGTTTATAGTTTTTCTACATGATTTCATATTTAAATGAAATAAATATAATGTTCTTATTCGACAGCGGTACAACCCAGGTAGGCTCTACAGCTTACGCTGTCGCCGGTTGCCGGGTTTTAAAAAGGATTGGCTTCGCGCGTGTCGCCGTTGCCTGGGTTTAAAAAGGTTAGGCGTCCGCGGCGGATTATAATAAATGTGGTAGGGTATTTTAACGTTTAGACCCAACAGCTTTTTGAGACAAAGTAGCGAGGACCATTATTATAACGACAGAAAATCGCGAATAGGGGTGGGGGGGATTTGGGGGCACGTGTCCCCCCATGGCCCCCCCCCCCCGGACTTATGCCACTGTATTAGGATGACCAAATTAATATTTGCGTGAGACAATTGTGTAAAATATTTTAAAATTATTTCATCATATGTGCATGAAGAAAGTAATAGATTGTAACACGAATTGTAAGAATACGCTGCCGAGAAGCCAGATTTTAACTTCTATATATTACTTCATCCGGACTGAACTAAGGAGTGACGTCATGGTTTTCACACAGTCTTGACGTGCAAATCGCCAGTAAGCCGCAGCTGTAAACGCGAGCGTACAAAGTCGCCGTGTGTGATACGCATGCACAATAAGCTGCGTGAAGCTATGACATCACTCCTTAGTTCAGGCGAGAAGTATAGTCTATTACTGACTATTGAGGAGGGTTGGCGACTGAAAAGAAATACTACTCAATTGTAATGGTTACAATATGATAAGTTCAGGTAACTAAAATATTTGTCAGAACCATTTGTGTTACAACATAATAAAGCTATGTAACATTTTATGCATTAAGCAAGTAATCATTTAAATTATGAATCATGGTTCTAATAATTAGCGGTAAAGAAGTCAATATTTTAAACTAGATTACCTGCTGACTACTTTTGTAGCACTTTGTTACCAGTATTACATGTACTAGTTTCGAGTAAATCAATATTCACATTTTTGAAGAGCGCCCCCATTAAAAAAAGGAGATTTTTCGATTGGATGCGATGGGAACTGGCTAGTAAACTTTATCTGTGAATGGTTAAGCCCTACAATGTCTATGTGTCAAACAAAGGAATTTTGGTTCTAGAATAATTATATGGATCCCCGATAATAAATCAACGGATGCTGGAAACGGGCCTTCCAATATGAAATAGCGGGACATAGCACATTGTAAGTATCTACGCTCGTCTATTAGTTGTTTAGTGGTTCAGGCAGTCAGTTAGAAGGTCATTTTCTTGAAGAGTGGCGCTATTCCATATGGATGGACATTATAACCTTAGCATTTCCAGCTCGGCCGTTAGTAATTAGGATCCCATTCTAATTACAAAATCGCTAATTTTAGATAAATATGCATTTTGAGCATCCTCGTTCGCACGTATAGTCTCCTAGAAACAATACCAACATCGTGTGCCCCCCATATCAAATTTTGAAATGGAGGAGCTCCTCCAAAAATGTGCTAAATTGCTTTCAGCAATATGGGATGCATCTTAGATTTCACATTGAAGTTAGGTTGTTAGCAAATATTTAATGCCACTGGCAGGGTCTTTGGCAACGGTATGTTACTTGCAGTTAGAATCACGTAAAGTGTCGGTTGTATGTATGTTTTGCAAGCACATTGTACAGTTGAGTATAGCTAGAGTTTGCATTAAATATATAGTGATAGCATTACAATCCCCAGCCAGCATTACCTTGCATGTTTTAAAGCTGATGATGGTCAAGGTTATAGGTTTCGGGAACTGTCTACTGGCCCCACACAGGTTTGAGACAATTGCACGTGTGCGAGGAGCTATTGTAACAGCATACCGGGGGGGGGGGGATTACCACCCTGTAGATTTTCCCTCATGAAAATCTAGTTACTATAAATGGTGACAACCAAACTGCTTAGAACTTCTTTCCATTGGTATCAAAATAATTAAATACAAATCTCCCATTAAGGCTCCATGATGATGTCATAAGTATTAAAATCTGGTATGGTGAAAAATGAAAAATAAAATTTTGCAATTTTACTGAATCAAAAAACATGTAGCACTGAAGTTCTGTGTTTCAAACTAGTCATTTCCATCATGTAGAGCCAAACAAAAAAACCCACCATGCAAAAATCAGATTTACTAACTTTTAAAATTTAATTTGAATTTGCCTATCTGAAATGACAGTTTGCTGACATGCAACTTATGACGTCATTCTGACATAATTGGTATTATTTTGGGTATAATGAACAGAGGAGGCTCGTAGCAATATCCATGCTAACAAAATCAAGGGTTGTGATATTCTGCATCATACTATGGATTTTGGTGCTTCTCTCCCAAAAAAAGGGTGGTTGTGGCAACCCCAACCCCGATCCATCACTTTGGGATACTTCCATACTTTACCAGTGTGGTTAAATGTGTTGTTTTTGCATGAAAAGGAGCACAAAATGCTGACAATTTATTGCACCATGTATATAGAAAGCGAATTTTAGGAAGGTGAAAAAATAGGAGTGGTACCCACTTCCTTAGGTCGACGAGAGTCATTGATGTCAAAGCATACCAAGGTCAAAGGCAGAAGAAGAAGAAACAGTGTAAACAAGGGGATGGTATTAGGTGTATCTCATTTTGTGGACATTTTATAGCTCCAATAGCTTGAAAATTGTAGTTTTGAGCTTTACATCACGTTCCATTTCAATATTAGGAGCTGGAAAGGCTTCACACCGTTCCTCAGCCTATTAAATATATTTGTACACGTTTATTGAATGCAAATTTAACTTAACTGTTTGATGATGGAAAGTCAGTGTACAAGCAACAATAATACAACCCATCAGCAGTAGAGGTGATATGAAAAAAAATAACCAAAAGTAAATACACATGATTATTAATTCAAATATTCAAAGGTTTAAAGCCAACTGATCAGTCATTTTGTCCAAATCAAAAATGCCCCCATTTTTTGTCTTTAAAAATTGACTAGTGCTAGGTCATATCAACCCCTAGATATTTTTCTTGTGAAAAAACAGACACTTCAAGACCGTTCAAAACGGTTCTTGAAGATGACTTCACGAAAGGTTTCTAGACCTAAAAAAGTGGGATCCCGACTTTTGTTAGTAAACAAAGCATAAAATTGTAATTTCTTAACAAATATGGCGTGTTATGCTTAGCCCCTTACAGGGTTCTTACTACAACCATTTCCAATCCAACAGCTTGCAAATAAATGGACTTCATGAAAAATAGGGGATGTGCGATTGTTTACTATGTGAAAAAAATGAAAAAAAAAAATGGTGATAGTGGCTTTAATTGCAAGAACTGACTTTAAAGAGGCAGTGCCTGTCATTCACATGGGCAGCAAATAGGAAGAAATGTGGGTGACATAATATGTCACCCCACATTATAGTTGTAGAAGCAAGTATTGCTGCATACTGCTTCTTACAAATATGTACATTGAAAAGTTATCATTTAATTGTGCTACATATATGATGTACCTTTAAGAATCTCAGGGAGGGTGCTATGCAATTTTAAATTTAATGGATAATTGCTATTTTACCACGCTTTGCATTTTCTTATTCATGTTTGAGTATTATTATTTATTTATTAAGCTTTCTGTAGCAGGGTTTCACCGTTCAGGAATTACCCACTGCTTTCCAAGGAGGCCCTGATAGCAATACAATTTTACATACAAAGATTACAATGTATTAGTTCTTAACAGTGTGAAAAGGTATGCCATTTATTGGCTGATGCGGGTTCAAACGATAATCGAACCCCATGTGAAGTCATCAAAGGTTGATGCGTCGTGTCAGATGGTTTTGCAAAGTCGTGCGCGTCTGCCAATTGGTCTTGCTGCGTGTGTTCTTTGCATTCAATGGGTGTTTGATTTTCTCACTGGGTAATGGCGTGATGTCCTTCTGTTGTGTTAAAGACATAAGGATTCATGACAGGGTTGAAGGGCCACACATACCGTGCCTCTTTCCAATTTGTCAGTGCCCCCCCCCCCCAATCTGTGTGATTGTTTTTTCAATTTTCGATTTAGCAAAATCACTTTAAAATTGACCATTGGTACCATCTTTGTATTGGCCCACCTCTTCTTAAGGCACCTTTTTGCAGCACTTAAAAAAATCATGTTCAGGGGTTCTGGCCGGCTGTCAGTCATATTTAATCATTTAATCACTCAAAACCGGTTGAATTGAGATGTGTTACAAATGTCTGCTAGCTCCGAGTTAACACAATTTGCACGAAAAGGAATTGCCATGTGAAATTCGCACAGGCAATCCTAACACACACAATGCAATGATGGAAACCTTTACCAAAATTCGTTTTTGAAATTTTAAGTGTTCATTTCACCTTCAAGATAATAGTTGCAATTTCTTCAATATGGAGTGATGAATTTAGCCTCGAATAGGGAAAATCAAGTAACAAAAGTTATTTCAGTTTAGCTGCGCTTTTGTCTTTTGTACAAGATCTATTCAACTAGAACTTTGCGGTTATCGGCTTTCGCGTCCGATGATTCAACGAACGAAGCTGGGGCTGCTCCAGACCTTTGCCCCTGGCACATGACCTTTGACTCATCAACATAGGAGAGATCCATGGTGCACCGATGACATTAAGTTTGTGGTCCCAATGAAATTAAAGTTTTCAATGAGGTCAATTTTAATTTTAGCCTATTTTCACTGACCTCACATGACCTGACCTTGTGCATGTGACCTTTGACCGCAGCAAAAAATGAAGGATCCCAGATTGCAACTAGACTCAAGTTTGAACTTCCAACTTTTCAATGTAGGTCAATTTTCAGGTAGTTTGATGATAGAGAATGCATTCAATTCTTCTATCGTCTGAATAGATTTCAGCACGGACCAGTCATATTTACCTATCCTGCACTCTTATCAACAAAGAAAGTCAGAAAATCATTGGAAAGATCAGTGTCAGTCAGAGTAAGTACATGTGTTCACAAACATTAGAGCATGGGCATAATAGGATGGAAGGACCAACACACCCCCCCCCCCAATGCAAAACCACCCATTATCTAATTCGGATACCCATTCATCCGACAAAGCATAGGCACTCGATGTGTATTATGCTGAATTACACCGAAGCCGGCTGTGATCTATATCTCTTTGCTGCGGTCGTGCAGTGACTACGGGAAAAGTTGTCCACAAAACTTTGTAATTTGACCGGATGTTGCGACCCCGTGCTGTAGGCGGTTTGGCAAGTGCATAGTACAGTCAATTTCACAAACTTTTTTTTAACGTTTTGTAAAATACGAGGAGATTTTTGTCAGAAAATACCGAAAACCCCATCAAAAATCCGTTCATTCCTTTGTGGAGATATGACTGTTAGAAAATAAAGCTTGCAATTTGGGTAATTTGTTACCAGTAATTTGGTTTAAAACTCTTGTGTAAAATAATATAAAAAAGTTCCGATCACTTGTCGATCTGAGAAACGTGTTATGAAGTTCAAGGTCTTGTAAAAATATAACTTCTGAAATGGTGCCCAAGCGCGCCCATACGTGGAATTCTACCTCGAAAAACCACCAAATTGTAATATTTAAATTCCGGTAATTGTTTACCGTTGCTGGCTGTTTGATAGCCGGATACCATGTCGAAATGATTCCATGTCTGTTTCACTGAATTAACCCAACTCGTATTCCAAAGGGGGAGGGTGTTACCACTCTCTTCTATTTTCGACCCTACTAAAACCCCCCATTTTCCGGTGTGTCAAATGAGTCATGTAATTGCCATTTGACATTTATGTTCCGTTTTATGCCCCCCCCCCCAAATCAAATAAACCCTACCGGGGGATAGCAAAGGTAAAGGGTGATCCCAAAGTGGTGGATGGGGTGTGGCAACCCAACCCCCCCTTTAGAGAGGGAATACCACAGCCTAGTACGTCACAGGCATATCACAGACATTTGATTTGAGGTGCAATAGATAGAAGGTGTTCCTCTTTCTGATACCAAAATGGAGTACCAACAAATACTAACCTTTCAGAATGACATCATTACGTCTCATAAATAATGGAAATGTTTAACATGTTACAATCGTATTTATTTTGCCACTAAATTTGCAAATATCAATGTTCTTCCTATAGCATATTTGATATTTTCTTACCTATGACGTATATTGACCGTCATCCATTGGTTCTCCATATTTTGATACCCAAATGGAAATGAATCACCTCTAGCTATATGTAGGTACAAAGTTTATGGAGATTGGATGTTCACTCAAGAAAATCAAGGGGGTGGTTACCCCTTCGGGTGTGGTGTACAACAAATGATGAAATGGAATGCTATGTTGGGACGTTTCCATTAATTTCAGAACCATATTTTTCTGATCTTCAATTTATTATTGTAATTCTATGCAATTGAAGGCGGACTGGGAGGTCCAAAGGCAAAGCCCCGGCAGGCAGGGTGGGGGAGGAGCATCGGGCGCTATTAGAAGCTAAAAATTGTTTTGCAGAGCACGAATTTCACAAAAAAAGACAGGAATCTTTCTTTTCCCTTTTCTTTTATCTTCTTCTATTCCATTTCCTTTCTTCCTCTTTTCGTTTTCCCTATCCTTTCCCCTTCTTCTCCACCCTTTTCCTCATCTCTATTAGTGTTTCTTATCTTATCTCTTCCCCCATTTCCTTACTCTTTCTCACTCACTCCCCCTTTTTATTTTCCATTTTTGCTCCCTTCGTGGAGTTACTTGTGTGCGGGGAGGGAACATTTTCCCCCGGTCCCCACTGGTTATGCCACTGGCATATAGGAAAATGAAAATCAAATCAAACACTATTTTCCCCCTCGTGACAGGCATACCGCAATCTCTTCGTTAATGAACTGCACCAGGCAACTTTACGTGCAAGCTCGTTCGATACGAGATTGATCAGTGAGTCAGACGTCTGCAACACAGCCTCATCTTGGCCCCAAGTTTCTAAATCACGATAGACATTTTTCGCTGTGTAAATACAAACGACAAGAGTTCCACTGCAATTTTGAATTTTCGCGCAAAGTGCTGTTCATAATTTGCTAGTTCTGAATGTATTAATAACTTTAAATAGTTAGAAATGGTGTCTAAAATGAGATGAACAATTTCCAAGTCAGTTGTAGTATAAAGCAAATTCTGATAAAAAATAGTGAAAGGAAATATACAACAATTTTTGCTCCGACATATAGCTGGAAAGAACCGCACTCGAAAAACGCTGGATTGTTAACCAAATTGAACGCCATTGTCCTGGGCTGTGCATGGTGCATAACTCCATTCACACCACAAGCTGTTGATTCAGCCAGAAGTGCCCGTAAATAGTTCATATCGACCGACCTGTTAACAGAACGTCCCATTTCTCTGGCATTCATTTAACGTCCAATAGGATATGTAGCATACGTTTTAGTAGGACTGATTATAAAATGCTAGTTCCTGCCTGTATTACCCCAAGTTCCATGTTAATTGTTAATATTTGCAACAGCCAATCGGTACGGTTCAATGATGAGGTCTCCGCCTGGGAAAAACTCGCTAAGTGAACATTTTCAACGTTTTTTGAAAAAATCTCCCTATATTTTTAAAATAGCTCCGATTTGGATCAAATTTGAAATTTATTCTTGATTTGAAGAATGATCAACAAGAAATGGTTTATAACGCATGATTGTCCATTTTTGATACTAAGTTTTTGTAAAGTCAAAGATACAGTGGTTTAGATGACTAGTGCAAATCTAATTCAAAATCCACGTTGAGTGCCTAACGGGAACGTAAAATAATAGGCCTTAAGACCTCTCGGGCCTGCCTGCGTGCGCTTCTGGTGAATGACATTTGTATAAACAGGTTGGCATTCAATACGTTGAATGTTGTGGTGAAGAATGCAAGGCATAATTTGAAATCAATCTGTTGATTTATGAATATCGTCTTCTGTGGTAGTGTGTGCGGTCTCTATCTCTGTTTCTCTTCTCTGTCTTCTGTCTCTAGTCGTCTGTGTCTTGTCTGTCGCTTAGGATCTGTCTGTCTCTGCGTCTGGCTGTATCTGTCTCTCTCTCTGTTCTCTATGAAAGCATGGCTGATGGGGAAAAAGTCAGTTTGAAATGGGAAGAAGTGTAAAAAATGTAGGATAATTTGACCACGATTTGCTCCTAAGCAGAAATATAAAGAAATAAAACACCCAACCCACCTGCGAGGAGATTGTTTTTGTGTCGTCTGCCAAGATTGCAGAAGGCACATAGGCTATGGAATCCTTCCAGTCATGTCCCGCGCAACTTTCCAAAGAGCCATTTCCTTCTGCTTTAGAGGGCAAATTCTAGCATTACTGAAGCCAGAAATTGGATCGTGGTCGGATTTAATCACAAAAGCTGGCAACGTGATAGGGTCTTTGAAAATTGGTCTTGTTGGCCCCCATCTATAAGGTCAATGATGAGAGTTTGCTTTGAACTTCTATTTCTGCCCAGAAGTAAGATGATTTGAAACTACTTGGTACTCTAGGTTGGTAAAAACATGCTTAGCAAAGTAATCTTTCCTCGAGGCGGCATCCAATTGGAAGGTGAGCTTTCGACGACTAGCGCATGCCATCATCAGCGAGTTGCCATCATCAGCCTCTGATGATGTGCATTCGCTAGAGTGTCAGAAATAGCTAAGATTCCATTTGGATGCTCTAGGAAAGATCGTTTCTAGCAGAAGTCAAGTATGTGGACTTAAAATTTGCATTTGCCATATCAAAGGGTTTAGAAGAAATGATAAAAAAGAACCAACAAAGTTTTTTAAAAATTATTTTGTCCATCTTAATATATATTTTGTGGATTATATTAGCGGAAACCATGACAACCAAAACTTTAATTATGGTTTTAAAACACATTGTGGCTTTTGGCTGTACCTTTTCACAATTAAACAAAAAATCTTAGATTTTGCAGGCCTTACATTGTACAAAACAAACTTTCGAAAGTTGCTATCATCTATCTGGGATAAACAAATCAAGCTCATCATATAACAGGGCTGCTGCTTATCAAGCCTCTTATTGTGTGGATAAAATAGAGGTCTTTCACCTCAGTCATGCGATAACTATAACAAAAGTGTTAGCTCCCGTTAGTATTCCTAATTCAGATCAATTAATACCACCTCAAAGTACTTGTGCTATTTAAAAGTGCGACTCACTTTTATTTTTTTTTTGGGGCCCCATTTTCGGATCTAGGAAAGCCTCCAGAAATCTGGAAGGATTTGCCATTCCGGAAAATGGCTGCTAATCTGAAAGGTGGAAGACCTCTATGTAATCTTAAGTTGTTTGACGTCTTTTTAAAAGGATCCTAACAAAATAAATAGGTTTTTTATTTCAGATTTTGGCAACCTGAACGAAGTGCCAGTGATACCTAATGATGGTTCCAGTCTGCAAGTACTGCAAGAGATTTATTGACAACATCTCGCCTACGATCACATCTCCACCACCCCTATGAGAAAAAACATCAAGCCATTGGTATAACAATCCCTAATCTACCACAAAAAGCAGGATGTCCCACAAGCTGGATACAGAAATGATCCTTTATACTGCCATAAATCATTTAACCAACTTTGTCACAAGAAACCAGTGAACTGATACCTGGCACTGGACAAACACCTTACAAGAACGACAAACATGAGATAATACAATATAGCACCCAGAGAAAAAACCTATCGATTGAGTTACTGCCAACACGCTTTCAGCCAACAAGGCATCAAGAAGACAACATGAAAAGCTACATTCAAGGACTAAAGAACCCACATCAAGGTATGTAATCCTGTGGTAAAATGTTTTATGCGTAAGTTACAAAAGACACCAGATACATAGGAAATGATACACCAGGAAGCAAAAGAAATCATCAGTTGTAGCGTACATGTGGTAAAGGTTTTCATCACCCAAACGGTTGACAAGACAAAACATGAGAAGACGCACACAGGAGAAAGACCTCATCAAGTAGCACTGTGGTAAAGGTTTTTTCACTAAAGCTCACAAGACCAACATGAGAGATACACACAGAAAGGAAAGACCTCATCAATGTAGGCACTGTGGGAAAGGTTATACATAATGTGACAAGACAAAACATGAAATGACCACACACTAGGAGAAGACCCCACAATGATAAGGCACTGTGTAAAGGTTATTCAAGTTACAATAAGAACACAACATGAAATGATACACACAGGAGAAA
>JAMKCH010025570.1:0-30993 GCA_023653785.1 Ophioderma brevispina | reverse complement strand
TTTTTTTTTTTTTTTTTTTTTTTTTTTTTTTTTTTTTTTTTTTTTTTTTTTTTTTTTTTTTTTTTTTTTTTTTTTTTTTTTTTTTTTTTTTTTTTTTTTTTTTTTTTTTTTTTTTTTTTTCCCCCCCCCCCCCCAATGTCAACAAGAAATTTATGCCACTGACAGTAGGCTTAAAATGGTTCAAGGTCACCCTGTGCCGGTAACAAATTTATAATGAACAGATTCTCTTAAATGGGCTCAAAATCTTCATGGTTATAGATAGTAATGTAAAATAAATGTTATGTGATTTGTTTGACATCGGGGATATAATTAAGGAAGAAATAGTGACAAGGGCCACAGGGTTTAAGGGGATCAGTACTCTGACGTCTGTTAGATATCTTTGAGCTGATTAACGTATGTATATTTACTGTTGTAACATCCCCATACGAATAATTGAAACCAATCGGATCAATATAAATGTTTACCACCCTAATGACCTTGAAGAGTTTTTGGCCTGTCGTGCAAACGCAAAAGGCTGTAGCTATAGGAAACTATTACCTTAGAACCAAATGAACATGTCTATACACCTTTTAACCCCGCGTGAAATATTAAAAAAAATATCCTCTGTTAATTTACCCCCTTCCCTATCTCAAAATACTCAAGGGGCAAAAGTTGCATCATCAAGATTTGAACTCAGCAGGTCAATGTTGCTTAGAAACCATCCAAACATTTTGTGCAGACTCTTGCAGGACTAATGAGAGGTACATGTTTGGGACACGCTATATTGGTCCCTTTCAAGCTTGATTCAAGCAAGCAAGTATATATTTTTGGACCAAAGACAGGCTGTAAACGGCGACTACATACATACCCAAGTAAAACGGGAGGGGGATACATAAATATAATAATTAACGTTGAGACCCGATCGAGGATTGAACTCGGACCTTATTCTTGAAAAAAAAGAAGAAAAAAAAAAAAGAGGAAATTGCCGTTTCGCCAATCCGCCCTCCAACTATTGACAGTTTTTGGTTTGTAATTGTTTCCAACAAATGAGTTTAGCCCATCCAGATTTTTTTCGTTCATATACCGAACATAAGACCCCAAAATGAACTCTGTGCAAAATTATGATCAAACAATCTGGGACAATATAGACCAGGCTCCAAAGCCTTTACGCAGACTATTTGAATGTGTGTTGTAAGGGTCAGGTCATTTGTCTAATAGCACAGATCAGTGGTATCATGATCTATTCCACCTAATCACAATTTACTGTATCTTTTATTTACAAAGATATGGACAAGATTCATGGCTCCGGGAACTCGCCATCGAAGTGGTTACATAACTCCCTGGTTACTGGATCACGCACCTTTGAAATGTTATTGCAGGCCGTAGACTTTGTGTAGTGTTCATTTCGATCGTGGTGCCGGACTCAAAAGCGTGATCCAGTTGGCATAGTAACGACGGATTACAGGTAACACTTCGCTAGCGAACAACCATCAGTCTATAAGAAAGGTTTCCAACAAAGCAAAAGATTTAACATACTAAAGATGAACTAATGATACAATATTTTTTTTCACTTAAAGAAAATCATGTGGAAGTTTAGATCGCCATAATTTCAGATTTCACTAATATGTAGAATGTTTATAGACCAGTTAACATCCTTACGTCACTTCTTTTGTTGCCTGCGAATCCTTCCTGCGAATCGTTATGGCCCATAGTCATGAGTATTGAAAACTATAACAGATACAAATTGGCCAGTGCTGTACCAGTCAGCCAGGACCTATTTCCAAGATACAAGGCCCAATTCACGTTTAAAACATGCTGTTAAATGGTCAGATCCCGCAAGAACTGTTAAATAGAGCAGAGGTATAAATTCCACCTAGCACCGGCTTAGCATTTGTCAGATTAGAATTTTAACCATTGTCTGTAGAAAATAATAATGCGTTTTTTCAAACTCTGCTCAAAGTAGGTCAGGTGAGTGGTGGATGAAGGGAGCCAGTGACGGCAGTGCAATCAACATGAGCCAAAAGTAAGGGAAGGGTTTTATAAATTCTCATGCATGCAGTTGTCACCCAATGTAAACATCTATTTTTCTTTCAAATAGCGCACGCAGAAGAGGATAATTTCATAGGTCCAAATTTCAGTTATATTTTAATATAAGTTTTACTAAAACAATTTAAAACTGTTTCATCGATTAGAAAACACAGCTCTAGTTTTCGCCGCGAAATTGAAGATAAGTAGTTCAAAAATGAATTGGCGATCAATTTTGCTCAATTGTGTATTCTATTTTATTCAATGAGCAGCCGGTTTGATATCTGTCGCAATTAATATCGCGAGAATCGGACTTGCAGTCTGTTAAAGCCATTTCATTCATCCATCCGTTAACAAAGTTAGAAATGTGCAATCCGTTTGGCAAAGTTTAATTTCCCAACTCAAAATTTCAGCACTTTTTAATGTTTCAATTAACACACATTTTACAATACGTGTCAGGAAAACCTGAAGTGGAAAGGCCGATGCCTCGGGTCTTAAATGTGTGGGTATGAGCAGAGTCTCATAATTAAGGAAATGTTTGGAAGATGATTGCAAGTGTTAGAAAATGATAACCATTTGAAAGAAGAAAACCAAATCACACCTCAACTATAGAGGTTCCCAATAAAAACGCAACACTTGGGCCAGCCACTAGAAGTTTTGAAATACAAAGCATATGATTATTGTCTTATGTTGTGAGGCGGTAAGATAAAACTAAGCTAATGTCCCTGAAAAGTTCATTAACGTAGGTCAATGACTTTTTAAAGGTAGGCCCCTAGAAGAATTTATCTATGCAATATGATCTCGGAATTGGGACTCAAGACGAAGACTCACAAGAGGGAAGGATGTCTCTCAAGGGCGCTGGACAAGCTGACACCCTACTATGAAGACACCCCTTGCGAGCAATCCCACCAAAGACCCAAGGTGGGCTTTCCATCTGCGAATAGCCCAGCCAACACTGGCCCAGAGACACCCAGTGGTTTGGTCTGGTACCACACATGAATTGAACACTGGAGATTCCAGTCTACCTGTAGTACTCTGGACCGATGTCGTTCCTTCAAGAACCACGTTTCGGGGGGAAAAAAAAGACAAGGCGAAGGTCCGTTCCAGGAAAAATTACATAAAAGGAGCTAAGAAACTTCCGGATGTGACCATGGGTATGATCAGCTATGAGCATTTACAAATATTGACTCCTATGAGTGCAAACCACAATATCACTGAGGTAAATTGACGGTCCCTTTCATGAGACAATAGTCTTGCCAAATGAAACAATCAAATTGACGGTAAAAATATCACAGGCTTAAAGTTGCATTGCAACGGAGATTTTTATGTACCTATATTGTATTGTAGTAGATAAAGCTCCCAATAGATTTGTTACATTGTATGGGGTACAGAAATACCTTGAAATTTAAAACAAAATGCCATTTTCATTCGCTTAATCTCAATATAAAACATGAGCTGAATTATTATTTGCTTTTAGAGTAAACCTCTAGTATCTTTCAAATTTGGGAGTATTACAGAGACTTCTTAAACAGGTTCAGTAGATCTTGGGCTGACTTCTGCAAACCAGAAAACGGAGTATTAAGACAATACCTTGTAGTCAGGTAGCCATGGTCCCACTTATGGCCTGACCGTAAAATTGAGTATGGACACAATTTTCTGCTGAAAATGATAGTAAGGGTGGCGTGTGGGAATAAGAATCTGCCGGGTTGCTACCTGGGCATCCTGAGCATTTTGAGAAATCCAAGATGGCGTCGCATAAATGATAATTATCTATTCAACCTATATTAATCAAACGATGGAGTTACTAGAATATACTACGGACCCAATGACCAAATGCATGGCACTTGCAACATTGAGTCATCTCAAAAGTCAAAATGGAGCCAAATCAATCATTTTAACATATGCCATATAACAGCAAATACCTGCGATAAAAATTAAACATGAAGTACGGAGATTTATGTGGTTTGTTGGACACAATAAATGTATTTCTGATACATTTTTAAAGTTTGTAAACATGACGTCAATCAATATGGCCGCCAAACACGTGAATATCTTCATAAAAAATAATTGGACACAAATGTTTAAATATTACCTTCAAGTATAAATTATTGTGGTCAATGATGAAACACATTAGAAATGTACCTATCACAACAACCAAAGTGATACCAGGTAATCAGGATAAATGAAAATGGGTCAAAATTAAATTGAGTGCAATATAGTGAAAAACATGTAATTCTATTGGTATTTGTGACAAGCTTTGCAACATATTAGTTTATTTGATTTGGCGATTTTGTTAAAAACAATGATGAAATGTAGTTGTACATTGGTTAGGAATCAAACGGGACATTTCTAATGTCATGACACATTGCTTTCGTTTGAAGGCTGTATACTTTACAAATTTTGTGCCAAGTATTTTTTGAAGATGTTTCAGTTGTGGATGCCATATTGATTGACGTAAGTTACAATTTAAAAAGTATCAGAAACACATGTAATTGTGGTCTAGCAACATAACCTAATACTAATCTCGTCATTTTATCCAGGTATTTGCTGTTATATGGCATATTTTAAATATTTGATTTGGCTTCCATTTTGAATTGAAGTATTCTTAATGTTACAAGGGCCATACACTTATTCATTGGATCCTGTACTATGCTAGTACTCCATATTTTTTTGATAATATAGGTTGATAGATCATTATCAATTATGGCGACGCATCTTGGATTTCTCAAAATGCTCAAGGAATGCCCAGTTGGCCCCCGGAAGATTCTTATTCTACACACCCAATCTATCATTTTCAGTACGAAAATTGGGGTGTCCATACCCAACTTTACGGTCACATGAAGTTTCTACCTGACTATTGAGGAACGTCAGAGGTCACGCAAGCATACCTAAACTACTTTCCTGCACATAGTCCTGCTGTTTTAATGTTCTTTAGCTATATTCTTTAAAGCTTGGCACGCCGATTTTTGAACTTTAAACAAAATGTGGCAAATACCAATTCTGCCAAAAATTCGGCTAAAATTCATATTTCTTGTATAAACGTTAATTTTCCATTTTAATTTACAAACGCATGTTTCTTGCTTTTGACAAAGTTTTCAAATGATCGAAAGAATAAAAATGGGCTGCTACAAACACTAAAACACTCAAATACATTGATGGATTATAATACTTTAGTTTTATTCTAAAGTATATTTAATGTAACTGATTGCATTGTTATGAGCTACAAAATGGCCACTAAAAAATTAAATTTACAATAACCGAACCATTGTGCCAGCGCCATAAGGTTTGTTTATTTGTTGTAGGTAAGAAGGGCCTTTTAGCTAATATCCCGGAAAGTTTCATATGACCCCAGCAATTAATAACCCGCAGTACCTGCATTTATAAAACAAAATATATTGTCCTATTTCAATGGAACATTCAATGTTAATATTTGTTGCAAGCTCAATCATTAAAAAACCCAGTAAGGTGGGGTTGGACTTATATTGATTGTTTCTGCACCTCGATTTTGGTTAGAAAAGGGGTTATGCGGGTTACTTGATTTCCTGGTCATATTGAAAAAAAAATAGATTTTACCATATGACAAACTTTTCAGGGACATTAACTAACAATCCTATCTTACCTTACCATAGAGAACAAGTATGCCATGATGCTTTTGTTTTAAAATATGGCGCTCTTGGTGTTGCGTTTTTATTGGCCACGCTGTATTGCTTGATATTGTCGGGTAGTACATATTTGCTTAAAACATACGCAGCCTCAAATAACATTATTTTCAGTAAACATAATTAAAAAATAATATTATATTTTTTTTTTTTTTTTAATTTTTCTATTTTTTATATATTTGAAGCACCAAATCCACACTACAACATTGTTTAGAAAGAAACAGATGTGTGCAAATATTTCCCGATGAATCTACATTTTGTCATGGGATAAAATCGTGCCCCTATTTTGGAAATTGCCCGGACTATGGCCATTTGGGCTGAAATTTAAAAATATTTAAGAAGTTGATTGATTTATGTTGTCCACTTAAGCATAATTACGCTTTGTCCAAGAGAGCATTCAATTTGGTAAAAAAAATGCACCACTAGTCAAAGACAAGAAATGAATGTATAACCAATTTTTGCAAATTTTGGTTTATGTCACAGCTAATCTAAGGCCATTCACAGCAGTTATCTAATTAGTAAGCTGACGGATTGGCGCCTAGATAGCGATTAACCTCCCTTTTGAAACTCTGCAAGTCCTGGTTTGATACTACATGAGCAAGAAGGGTATTCCATAAGCCTACAGAGAATGGGAGAAATGATCTTCTGTGGGAGGCCAAGTTGGACCTTGGGACTTTCACAGCAAGGTCATGAGACCTGACTGAGCGCCTAAGGCGAGGATCAATTGAAAGCAGCTCAGGTAGCAGCTGGCTGAGGAGATCTGGAAAAGAGCCGCGATGACCAAGTGGTTGGATGTGATGAGTGGCGAGCTCACTCTCGGGGATACCAATGATGGAAATGGCACGTCTCTGGATTGCATCTAGTTTGGATAGTGAAGTGGGTGTTGCTCCACACCATGCTGAGCTTGCATATTCCATGTTGGATCGAACCCGGGATTTATATAAAACATCAGTTGTCTCAAGATAGGGCGCAGCTCGACGAAGCAATCCTAGTCGCTGACTGGCAGTTTTAGCCATTTTGGTAATCACAGGAGACCATGGCAGGTCATTACTGATGGAGATGCCAAGTAGATCGACCCTGTCGACCTCTTCGAGAGTTGTACCAAAGAAGTGGAGACTTGGATGGCCTGTTGCAGCATCTTTCTTGTTTGATATTGTTACAGTTTTACACTTGGCAGCACCGAAAAGTACATTCCATGAAGTTGCCCAAGACTCGATTTCCTGCAAGTCCTTCTTGAGAGAGGCAGCAGCTGGGATTCTGTCCTCTTTTGACTTTATGAAGGTCATGAGTGTGACATCATCTGCGTAGAGGATGGATGGAATCAGGATTCTTCTTGTGATGTCGTCAATGAATATAATCAAAAGAAGAGGGCCGAGGATTGAGCCTTGTGGTACACCTGCATTGATCGACTTCTTGCTGGATACCCTCCCATTTAGGATGACTCTGAGAGAGCAGCCACTTCAGTAACTTATCTGAGAATCCTAAGGCCTTATTCAAAGGCCTTGATCACCTTTTGTGGAATGAATTCTTGCATGGCATCACTGATGGTATTGGTGACATTCTCACATGATTTATCAGGGCAGTCTCTTATAAGTAGACTATTCCATGTAGTTGCTGCAAGATAGTTCCTTAGTCCATTCCAGTCAGCTTTTTTGTATAGCCAAACTTTCCTTGGTGGAGACGCATCAGATAATGGTTATGCTTGCAGTGTTGTTTTCGCAAGGTAGTGATCTGATGTTCCAAAGCTGTGATCAATGGAGACTGGAGAAAAAAAGATTTGGAGCGTCGGTAATGATGAGATCCAGGCGGTTGCCAAGTTGATAAGTAGCTCCAGAAACAATTTGGGTCAGATCATGAGTGCAGCAGAAGTCAAATGCTGAAATTTATCAAGGACACGGACTGTTTCACCACTCCTTGAGGTGAACGTTCATTTGCATATGAATTAAGAATAAATTTGTACAGCATGACCTATGATAAATTTACCGAGTGGGTAGGTTAAATGTAAACACCAATGGCCCCAACACAGATGCCTGGGCAATCCCACTGTGTGTTCATTAGAATAGAAACCAAATATGTAGATGCAATTTTTCTTTTTCGATCAAGCAGGGAAGATGAAAACCACTGAAGCGGATTTTCACCGCGTACCTGCTTAGCTCATCAAAACACATTGCTACCTGTCTTCTTGTTTATGTCCAATAGTCTCCTCGAATCACAATGGCCATCAATATTTTCCGCAGTCTTTCATTGCAGTCTTCACTGTTCCCATTTTCAGCAAAGACAGTGTTCCCTTGCAGAATGCTTATTTAAGTGAGTGAATGGCTCCTTTCTTTTATCTCTCCTTGCTATGGTAGCTAGTGTATCAACTTGGACACCGGACCATTCTTCCCTATCTTGTCTGGGACGATATAGCAATTAAATCATTATTTGTGACGTGCTAACCTCAGCATGTGTTAATAACGTGCAGCTTTGAACAAACCGCTGTAGCAACCGCCTAATCTTCACTTTTTCAAATAAGTAATATCTATTCGTCTTCATTGGCTATGTCTGGACTACTTCCAAGAAGGCATTTGCAGTGATTACTCTAGTTTTCAAGCCATGTCTTTTTTGGGTTCCCTTTCAGTCGGCCTTTCCTTTATGTGTTCCTCATTCTGTTACCCTGCTGTCTGCCTCTTCCAATATCTTTGCTAGTTTATACCCTTGCCTGATATCTGTATCTGTGCTTTGTTGGTCATCTTCATGACTCTGACATTTCAAAGACCTGTTATTCATAGCTATTTCATGTTTCAAGACCATGCAAATGAGTTAAAATCTTGAAAAAGTAACACCACAAAGATTTCCTACTCAACACACAACTTTTATACTCAGACATCGGTATGAGAAGGTTTAATCAAAATCAGGATGTCTTTGCTCAACTCCAACGAAGGACTTATACATCATAGCAGGAATTGCTCCACCAGACATCCAGCGTAGTGTAGTCCAACCCCTTGAGGAGTTTAAGAGAGCCGCCTTGTGTAAAGAAAGACTTGCTATCAACCAAGTACCATCTATTGGTATTGAACCTGGTGAGCATCTTCCACCTGGAGCTGACTCCTCATGGGCTGAATGGCGTTGTCTCGACATATTGAGAACCAGAATCGGCCGATCTAAGGTTTCCTTACAGAAGTGGGGCTACCTGAAAGCAGATTAGGACACTACATGTGGTTATGGAACAGCACCACAGACAATGGAACATCTCTTGGTCTGCCCACTGTTGGAGCAACAATGCACAGACAAGGACCTTGCAGAATTCAGTGAAGCAGCCAGACATTGTACCCATCTCTGGCTAAATCATATTTGAGAACTACTGTGTTTGGACACGAAAAGAAGAACATGCACGAGAGCTGTAAAAGGTCCCAGGAAATGAGATGATAAACCTACTCCAAATCTTTGTGGGACATTCCATTGCAATAAACAGGGCCAGAAAAAAAAATACACTACCAGTGTCATCATTTGTGAAACTATTGATTATCAGTCAGTGTCATGAATAAATTCACACCAGTCACCTGGAATTTTCTATTACTCTCTGATAAATCAATGGTACCACAAATGATGTCATCACCAACCCAAATATTGAATGCTTTCTGGTCCCTCCTTGTAGACTTGACACCAACCACCTCAATTCTATTTGCATTTCCTGAGACCTTTTAGCTACATATGACCTGGGGTCTGATGCAATTCGCATAGACACATGATATTGGTGATACATTACATCTGTATTTTACCAGGTTTGAACAAGAAGGAAACGTACAGTATAATAATCAATGACAAATCTCCCTGCGCATTAATTTCCTGATGTTAATTTATGTTTTATTCCGTTGCAGGTGTTTCATTTACACACAGTATTTCCGGAAAATATCAAGGTATCTGTAGGAGCCTAGAAAATTAATGATTATAGCTATACATGTACAGAGATAACCATAAACAGGAAGAGGTGAGGTATGCATAAGAAGCCTACTTGAAGCCTATAAGAAGAAAAAAATGGATGAGTTAGGAAACCAGTTAGGGTTTTCCAAGTAAAAGGCAGAAACCATGCACCACCAAATAGATGTCGGGTTATTTTGGTGTGTGTGCGTGTGTGTGTGTGTGTAAAGGCCTGCAGCAAGTGACACGAATAGGATATCGATAATTACAGAATGTCAATTCATTTGTAAGGTTTTAAAAGTATTATTAAAGTTTTCTGTCCATAATTAGTGTTTTGCTCAATTCTCAGCAACTCCTGGCATACAAGTGCATGGTAAAACGAATCTCTTTCAGAACTTGATGAGGAAAGACGAAACCCCATTCATAATTGTTGGAATTGTGAATATTGAGTTGCACAGAAGAAAAAAGATGTCAAATACAAAAATCATATTATGTGAACTTTTATGTATAAATATTGTGGAATATCCTTTAGATTGTTGGCATGGTGATTTCATTATGGGGGTCATTCCTTGTCAATTCCAGCAGTGGTGCCTCTTATCCTTTAATTGGTTGGCATCGGTGATTTCATTAGGGGCCATTCCTGTCAATTCAAGCATGGTGCTTCTTATCCTTTAGTTGGGTGCATAGGCGATTTCAGATGCCCTTTTGTCAATTCACGCAATTGGTGCCTCTTATCCTTTAGTTTGTTTGCATAGGCGAGTTCATTATGGGCCATTCCTTTCACTTCAAGCAGTGGTTCCTCTTATCCTTTAGGTTGTTGGCATAGGCGATTTCATTAATGGTCCATTCCTTTTCATTCACGCAGTGTGTCCTCTTATCCTTTATTTGTTGGCATAGGCATTCATTATGGGCCATTCCTTGTCAATTCAAGCAGTGGTGCCTCTATCCTTTAGTTTGTTGGCATAGGTGATTTCATTATGGGCCATTCCTGTCAAGTTCAAGCAGTGGGTGTGCTTCTTATCCTTTATTGTTGGCAGGGTGATTTCATTATGGGCCTTCCTTGTCATTCAAGCAGTGGTGCCTCTTTCCTTTAGTTTGTTGGCATGGCGATTTCATTATGGGCCTTCCTTGTCAATTCAAGCAGTGGTGCCTCGTTCCTTTCAGATTGTTTGGCATAGGCGATTCATTATGGCCATTCCTGTCAATGCAAGCAGTGATGCCTCTTATCCTTTAGATTGTTGGCATAGGCGATTTCATTATGGGGCATTCCTTGTCAATTCAAGCAGTGGTTGCCTCTTATCCTTTAGATTGTTGGCATAGGCGATTTCATTATGGGGCATTCCTTGTCAATTCAAGCATTGTGCCTCTTATCCTTTAGTGTGTTGGCATAGGTTATTTCATTATGGGGGTCATCCTTGTCAATTCAAGCAGTGGTGCCCTTATCCTTTAGTTTGGGTTGCATGGTGATTTCATTATGGCCATTCCTTGTCAATTCAGCAGTGTTGCCTCTTATCCTTTAGATTGTTGGCATAGGCGATTTCATATGGGCCATTCCTTGCCAATTCAAGCAGTGATGCCTCTTATCCTTTAGATTGTTGGCATAGTTCAGTAGTGAGAAATGAAATTGTGAGCTCTTACCTCCATTTGTTTCTGTGCTAGTCAGTTTAACATCGTGAGTTATTAATTATTGTGGTAAAAAAAATTGTATTTTGGGATAAGTGAGATTTTCAATTCTGAATGAGACTTTATAATTCATGCCAAAAATGAGAGCAATCTAAAGGTAGGGTAGACAACCTCTTTCCGTACAACATAGTTTGAGATACCTTTGACATTGATAAGTGACCTTTGCCTCACAGCTGAGAAGGTGCTCATATCTACCTGTACCCCATTTTGGTATAATTGGATTGATTAGGCCCATATTATTGTCGAGCTATGCTTCAAAAATAAGACTCGAGCCCAATATTTTAAAACTCATACAGACCATTAATATGGGGCGTAAATCATCAAATTTACTCAGTATCATGTGTTTGGGGTCCGATAATTTTCACACACGTCCATGACTCCTCAAAACATGATAATGTTGCATTGGATTTAAGTTTTTTGACTGGCACACCAAAACTTTCACACAACTTTATCCAACAGAGAGACGAGGGCAGACGATGACTACTGTTTAGTGCCCTGGACTGCATGCAGGTGAACAAATCGTGTACATTGGAGGCTCATAGGACCTGTGTGTGCTGGTGGGGTTTTTGACACATATGGGTTTTTTGTTCCCAATAGCAGAAGGAAACACTTTCCTGTCTATGAATTTCACTGAGAATGAGAAAATACCAACTTCGATGTGGAAAGTGGGGGTGATGTTGTTGATTGGGTCACTCGCTTTAGCAGGATTAAAACAAAATTGAGGTGAACTGGTACGTGGCGTAGCCAGAGGGGGGCAGCTGCCCCCCTGTGGGAATCTTGTCCCCCCCTGAAAATTAGTGATTTTACATAGGCCATATACATACTAACAAATTTTAATATATGCATTGCCCCCCCTGAAATGTTGTGACCCCCCACCCTTTGCCCGCCCCTGAGAAAAAAAGCTGGCGACGCCACTGAAACTGGTATACTTCTTAACTTTGAATTGTCTTATATTATCCTCTAAATATAATATGAATGGTTTGTGTGTGTTTTTGCCTCATTCTAAATTTATGATACACACTTAAAACACTATTTATCAGGAGGACTTATAACTGTAGGTAAACTGGCCTCAATTAAATATAATTTTCTTTATTCATAAATCCGCTGCCCTGAATTCTGTTTGATCGGAGCCAGACACACTATCCTTGTAAAATGGATCAATTACATGTTTACCCAGGGTTGCAAAGAACTAAAGTACAAATACCGGATATTCAACAACAAAAATACGTTAGCTAGTTAAAAGATTGGTGATTAGAATTGCAAAACTGACACAGCAGAGCTTGTTTCATTTTACACCATTTTGAACAGAACCCAAACAATCATCACAACTTTGTTGTCTATAAGACAGGTAAATGTGCATTGCATAGTGATAACCTTTTGTGTTTAGTTTTACTCATGACCTTTGGTCCTTAAACACGGGCTACAGTGTTTAGACAGACAACAACCATGCATTTATTTTATCCAAAGAGTCAAAATATTTGCAACTTTGAGGAATATCTTAAAAGTGAATGATACCTGTAGAGTTCTTCATAATTACTTTTCAAATGAAGAATTGACAGAAAAGGAAGAAACGGCAGTGTTCAAGATCAAACTCCATTCAATTCGTGTTGTAGCAAAGTGTTCCGTACAGACACTAATGACTTAAATGTCCGATTTTGTCCTTATTAGGTTGCTTCTGGTCCTATCATTTGTAGAGTATGTTAGGATACCTATACTTGTTACAGACATGCAAAACTCTGATTTTTTATGATTTTTTTGATTTTCTGATTTAGCAGATCACTGAGAGTGCTTTTAAGATACATGATAAATGTAATTGAAAATCCTATCAGTGATTTGATAATCGGAAAATCAGAAAAAAATCCAGTACAGTCATCCTAACATGCTCTGCAAGTGATGAGCCCAAAACCAAACTGAGAAGGATAAAGCTGGTTATTTTAGTCAGTTTGGAGTTTCTGACTTTACAGAAACTTAAACAACACACAATTGAATGGAGATTCATGTATTTGCAGCACTGCTTTTTCTTCCTTTTGGTTTATTTTTTCATTTGCAAAACTACCTTATGAGAAATCTGCAAACTTATCATTCACTTTTCATCTATTCCTGCGAATTACGAATAATGTTATGCTTTTGCTCGGGTCTCTGACAGTGCCATATACAAAATGATCTATTTCTATCAAATGTTCAGCCTGCAGATGGTTTTGGATGTATTTCGCAAATATTTTCTCAACAAGTTTATTCCTGCTCAGAGGTTAAATTAAAACCATATACACTCATACACACACACACAAAATTAATGACTATATGTGCCCTTAAAATCAAGTCAGACAAGAAAGTTTCAGTAAAAGACAAAATGTATATGCACATTTTCAAAATGATCTTTGCAGTATGCTGCTTTAATGTAACAACTGACCACGATACAATTCAATGTTATTATGTTACATAGTACTCTCATTTTGAGTATAACTGACACAATTTGGAAATCTCTTTAATATTTAAACCATCCATAGGTAAAGTTTAAGAACATGATCATGGTGATTTTATCCTCAGAGTTGTAATGCATGTGTAAGCGAAACAGAAACAAGTTCAATGACAAGTATACCATTTAAAGACACTATAAATAACTTCATCTGAGTAAAAATATTGGCCTCAAACCTGCGTACCTCTCAAGCCCTGACTTGATTAACCATAAGGTAGATTCGGATGGTAACTTTGATTGTATAAATTGACCTAGTCAACTTAAAGACACTATCAGTGATTTGTCACCGCACAAAAGGGTCTCAAAAATATGCAGGAGGTAATTTGCAGGAATAGCCTTTAAAAGTGAAGAATATAATAAGTCTGTAGAAATGTTATTTTTTTCAAAAAACAAATGATTATAGATAAGGAAGAAAACAGCAGTGCCCAAAGATATGAATTCCAGGGATTACGTGTTATAGTAGTGTGTCTGTATGGACAGATGACTAAAATATCCAATTTCATTATTTGGCTGCTTTTGGTTCTACAACTTGTGAGGTATGTTAGGATACTAAACTTGTTACAAACATGCAAATATTCTGATTTTTTGAAAATTTTGTTGTGATTTCTGTCTGAGCAAATCAGTGATAGTGCTTAACAAAACTGTTTGTGGTCTCTAAAGTGCAGGCATCTTGCATGTATTAGGAAGTAGAAGCTTAGCAACCCTTACTACCATAAACCTCATTTCACCCGGTGGGGCCACTTGTATTCCAAAGGGGATATGAGCGTGAACAAGAAAACGCGTCGGTAACAAGGGTGTCTTTTTTCCACAGGCGATGTACGCGCGTACATCGTTTAGGGTGGTCAAAAACAGCAAAATATGGAAAAGGGTATGTTTTTTCGTAACCCTGAAATGGTGATGTATGTCTCATTAAGCCGGGCCAAAATCTCCCAAAATATGGTAATTGGAAAATTGGAAACTTGGCAAGTAAAAGCAAAGCAAGTAATACAAGGGGGTATATTTACGATTCAATGCACTGCGTACTTGTTGGGGTATCAAACAGATAAAATACTTGTTTAGGGTTGTGGTTTAGTGTTGTTTTTCAGTCAGTGAAAATACGTGTTTTGGGTTGCATTTGAATGAAAGTCCATGTTCATGATCATATCCACCTTTGAATACAGTGGCCCCCCCCCCCCCCGGGCATTGAACCATATATTGATTTCAAAACCAGTTGAAATGCAGCTTCCAAGTATTTAAGCTTAGATTACCATATTGCTGATTGGCATTGTGACTGATTGGCAGGTAGTAGTGAAAAAATTGTCAAAGAATTCATGTAGAAGTGCCACGTAATAGGATTCGTTGCCCCAGCAATCGGTCCGAACAAATCATCAGGGCGCAGGACACATGCTACACAATGAAAGTTTGAATTCCCGCGCTATATGCATTGTGATGGTTTGGACCGATTGCTGGGCCACTAAATGTATCCTATTACATGGCAATTCTATGTCGAAACTCAGCAGTTGCTTTAGTTACTGGTGGCATCCCGTGTGCAAAATATTGTTTCTACCAGCCCCTAATTGAAATTAAAGGTGCAATGAGAGATTTTTGGACAGACGATATTAGTCATAAGTAGAAATTTCATATTGAATAGAACTCCATAGATTTTTACATGTATTGGACTAAGAAATGCCTTAAAAGAAAAAAAAGGGGGATTTTGATTTGCGTATACTTCATCTAAAAACATAATAACTGAAATTTTTTTTATATTAAAAAAAAATCCTATACAAAATTAGAAATTGCACAATTTTTGTACCAAAGAAACCATTTACCCAGCTATCCCTTTAGATGGGGATATTGAAGAAAAAGAAAAAATTTACATCAGGGCAAAAACCAGCAAGTTTTTTATTTTTTTCGGGACAATCTAATACGTTGGTGAATCTCTGGTTGCACCTTTAAATCCCTACACACTAATTGGATCCTCTCATATAAGCTAACAATCGGTTTGTAAGCAGTTTCCAAATCAATGATATAAAAAAAGGCCTTAGAGATGGTTTAAAATCTCTTCACATGTAATACATACAGACATTACATACATAAATGACTCATTGCTTCTACAAAAAATCACAAACTTACAACCCTCAAGAGACACCCAGACAATGAATAGACAATATTTCAGCTTTTGACAGTGGCCAAATAATCACAAATTAGTGTTGAACTGTACAGTGCTTAGAGACATTTGGCATTGGGCATATAGTAAGTCTGTGATTATTATAATAATACTGAACCCGTTTAGGCCATTTGAAATACCAATACTCTAGGTAATGGTGGCCATGAAATCCCAAAGTCATGTATTGGTTTGTAAACACACAAAAAACAAACTGCTGATGAAATTTATGAATTTGTTAATATTTACCAAGCAATATTTCTTATTCCAAAAACTGTTGGAGTTGCGAAAGTTAACACCACGTTAAAGGATTATTGAATTTGTAGCTATGAATAACAGAAGAGGATGAGGATGGGCCATGAAATACCCACTAGCCCGAGTACCTCGGCCCACCTCCAGAACTATTCAAAATGGTGGAAACAACTTCAGGATGTTTTCCACAGAAGGACCCAATCATCAATGACCAGCCCACATCAAAGCACCCAAATCAGTTTGTGGCTTGCAGTCTGTATTGCTGGAATTGGTTTTGATCCATATGCCAATACCTCTAACTAAAAACATTAATGCTAAACCCTTCTGACATAATGCCAAACAATTTTTAAACAAAGGAAAAAAGACAAAGGGAGAGGAAGTTGGCAAATTAGCCAAAAGTATGCACCAAATCTTGCCACTTGTATTGCATCTTCCAAAAATGTCAAACACCCCTGCACTCTGCGACACTAAGTGCTAACACACTGCCTCACTTGTCCCTTCCTAATACGTACACTGGTGACACCTCTGCTCAAAACCCTCTTTGGGGATATCACACAACAATTTGAAATTGTTCCCAAGCAATTGCTGTATAGTGGCAAATAGTTTGTACACAATACTGGAACGAATGTGGAATATAAACAAACAATGCCAACACGGTGCTGCAATTTGGGAAGATGATTAAATAGTTTGGAGAAACTCTGCTGAGCAATCTGAGTCAAGAATTTTGTGCATATTAATACTACCAAAGGTATTTTGTTTGTCTCAGAAGAAAAAGTTGCTAAGCAAATGTGTTTCTTTAATTGAAAAAGGCTATATGAATGCAGGATATTTTTTTTTAATTGCATTTTGGGCCCACTCCTTTCTGATGATTTTTGTAATTAAAGGTATAGTCACACAGAAGACAGCTCCCGACCCAACCACTTCCCGACTACACAAGACCGCATTTTTTTTCAAAATCGGCTACAGTCTTGTTCAAACTTGCAAAATTTACAATTTTTATCCCGACCAGGGATGATTAGTCTGTGAGTATCCCCGTCGTGAATGAGACAATGGATGCTGAAACGCCGAGCAGTAGGCGACACCATCATGGAATCAACAAGATCCAGCACGTTTAATTGGCCGCCGCCACTTTTTCAGTCCCCGATTTGTCGCCGACCTTTAAACGACGGCCACAAGTCTTGACATGTCGCTGTCAAGACGGCTCGTCGATTGTTCGCCAAGTTGTTGATCGCCAAGAAAGGTCCGTCACATGAAGACAACCCGCGCACGCCAACCCAACCTCTTCCCAAATACACAGACCACATTTCTTTCAATCGCTGCAGTTTCTTGTAAAAATTACAAGACAAAGATGCTCATCGCCAGCAGTAGGCGATCAAGCATGTCACTTGTTCAGTTCTCATGCAGTCGCAGACCTTAACGCGACGGCACAAGTGCTGTCAAGACTTATCGGCGACTTATCTTCTTATAGTCGCGGGTAGTCGCCGATTCAACATGTCCACTTGGGCTTGCATTTTCTCTCCGCTTGGAGCAGGACTCATTGCCGATCACATTTCCAACTGCACACAACACTCATGATGCGCACCAACTATCGGCTACCGCTTCCAAACCCCTCATGTGTTCAAGCCGAACTTCCCGACTTCCAAAACGCCACCGATTTTTTAAGCTGCAAGAAAAAAATCGTTGGGCGGGTTTTTTCACATTTGCCACTTGCTCCCGACCACACAAGACTGCAGAAAAGACTGTACAGGACAGTCCAAGACTTGGCCAAAACTACCCGGACAAGGAAAATACTCAGATTTCAAAAAAATGGCCCATCGGCCCCAGTCTTGAGCAGTCTGTGAAGCGGTTTTCAGCAAATAAGGGGTAAGATACAGATGACGCACAGAACAGGCACCAGACCTTGCCAGACTACACGATTTTTCAAAAATGGCCAATCGGCCCAGTCTGAAGTGGTTTCTAGCAAAAAATCGGCTTGTGTGACTGAGCCTTAATGTGCAGGATTTAATCATTGTTGAACAATATAGTTTGATTACCATGTACTAAATGTTAATTAGTTTATGGTAGCTTAATTTTAGAACTGATTAATGCAGGTGATTTCATTCATGGCATTCATGAAAATTGCGTTTAAGTGAATATGCTCAGGCTTGTTGCACTGGTGCTGTAGCACCTGAGTGGGGAATCGGTAGCAAAGCATAAAACATCGAGAAATGCCGAACATGCAGACAATAACAACACCATCGTTAACTACTTTTGCACGAGGATGAACATGAAGGAATCCTACATAATAAGGCAGTGAGACCATGTGTTGTAGTACCATAAAGCAGTCAACATTTTGACAAGGTATCTTAGCTGAAAATAACTGCCACAAGACTTTGAGGCTAAGAGTAAGTTGAACCTATGGAATTGTATTCAAAGACCCCAATGGTCATGAGGCTATTTACTTCCTCGAGTCAGTGATATCCACATGTTCAGACAGCTGTTTTTGCATGTATACTTGTCACCACCTTTATATGTGCACGTGCTTATGCATTGTATTAACACACTGACGTCTCTGACTCGATGAAAGCACTATACAGTACTTTGCAAGTTGTGATGCATTTTTACGTTTGGATGCAAGCAAACTCGGCTTCTTTTTCATAACAATAATACTTTTGGTTGGCTTTTTTGGGTGATGCAATAATATAATGCACTCGCTATAACAATATTGAATGAATCTTTAAGTGGTGTAAATGTTGTTATTATAATCTTCATCAATATAGCTATGTCAGACACGCAGGATTGAAGCCTCAACATGTTTCCATGCTGGATTAAGGCCTACTCTTTCCATACGTGGGGTGGAAGGGACTCTGGTACCTAGAGTGAGTGAGTGAGTATCAAAATTTAATGACGGGTAACACACCCAGGATGATCCCCTACTCTCTTTGAGATGAGGTCTGCAACTTTTTACGGCTTAGGAAGTCTCCTCTGAAGGCACACGGGGACACAGCTGTAAATGACGATCTGAATCATGAGGCATCAAGCAACTGTTGCATATACCCACACATTCTACGCAATGAGTGGGAGCAAGGAGAAATTCCATAATCACACTTAAGCAATATCTTACCTTATAGGAACTTTTTGAGTACGACCAAGAATCTGACTCTCACAGAGCTCAAACCATGGCCACTTGATCGATCTATACCTTCCGATGCCACTCGGCTACCTCGCCCTCTTGTTATTTTTATAACTCATGCAATATATTATTTATCACACACACACACAACAAAAATCAAATGGATATTTATTGATTTTCCAATGTATTTTTTCTGTAGTATATCAGGCCCAACACATTAACTTGTAGGCCTATGTATTTTGTGCTACAAATTGACGTATGTACTTTTGTCCCTCTTGTTCGTTTCGCTAGTTATTAATTGCTTTATGACACTGTAATTTGTGGCTAGCATACTTTACATTGACACAATTGAATTTGATGTATGGTAGTTGTTCAATTATTTGTCCACAGTGTGTGGTAGTTCTTGTTACTATTGTCCCAGTACACTATTTTTTTCTAGTTTAGATTATATTGCGGGTTAATAGCATTTGTATTATTTTGTTCCATTTGTTAACTAAAACTCTGTAATATATGACCATTGTAATCTATTCTGTAACAATTCTATTTTCCATATTAGGTTCCTCTCTCTATTATGCCAAGTACATACACCTTGCCTCACCTCTCCAGTAATAACTGTCACTCATAAATCCATTGGTTTCACAACTAATTACTTTTCTGATCAGTTCCCCATTCCATACACTATGACACCATGCATGTTGCATTGCCATTTTGTTTTCAACCTTGTCAGCAGCATGCTTCTATGAGATTTTGGCCCGAAATTATGCTCCAGGACCATTATGGTCCTGGAGCATAAATAATCTGGAAAATATTTTAAGTCAAATATGGTCCAGGACCATATTTGCCATATCATCCTGGAGCATAAATAAAAAATATGGTCCAATATTTGAAAACAGAAATGATCCAGGAGCATATTTTGCCATATGCTCCTGGAGCAGTGGAGAAATATTCTAAGTCAAACACTGCTCCAGAACCATATTTGTCATATTTCTCCAGATTACTTATGCTCCTGGACCATATGGTTCTGGAGCATAATTTTGGGCCAAAATCTCACAGAAGGGGGTGGGACAAAGTGAATTTTTTTTAAGGGTAAAAGTGAAATTGTTTGGGGAAAAACATCCTAAAATTTTGAGATTTTTACCCAATTTTGGATCAAAATCATATTTTTGACCAAAATTTTGTGATTCTTAGCCCTAAATTGCTATTTCTGACAAAATGTGCCATTTTCCTTCTGGCAGGGGGATTGGGGGATGCCCCTGTGCCCCCACCCGGCTGATGCTTTAGTCATATTTGTCCATATGGACACTTACTATAACACATAATTGAATGGGGATTCATATATACATACACTACTGTTTTCTTCATTTTTAAAAAAAATTTTATTTAGAAAAAAATAATCTACCGACTTATCCTTTACTTTTAGACTACTCCTGCAAATTTTGAATACTTTTATTCTCTTTGGTGGATCACTGATAGTGCCTTTAACACAAGACTTACAAATTTATCTCTAAGGCAGACCTTAAAATAACGAGAAAGGTCTACAGTGTTACACATTTTTTTGTTTCGTATAATTCACATCAATCTTAAGATTTTGAAGTGAAGAGAGAAAAATTGGGTCAAGTGTGGATAGGCAAGAAAATTAAGGGCAAACCAAAAAACATGCAATTTGCAGCCTCCATAACTGATACCACACCAAAATGGGGATGATAAGTAGAGAAAAGAGCCCGCCTGAACCAGGCCACCCAGTGATTGATTTAAAATCAGCATTGACATGCTAATTTTGTGCTATTCCAATAATTAACTACAATTTTGTGGTTCTCAGCATTTTGTGATGGCTATTATTAAAAGAATATAAGCTGTGGACTGCTCCATAAAAAAAATTACAATTTAAGTGACAATACACACAGCCCTTGACATTTTTTGTGACAAATACCATAGACACTGCACAACAGATTGCTAGGTCCTGCCAGCTGTATGGTTTTAGTTGGGCCAATACATAGTGGACAATTTTTTTTAAATGACAAAGAATACATTTGGCCATGTGATGATTCCAACATCACATTTGGAGAAGTTCAGCTGGCCACATTACCAATACCCAGAACATGTGATGGGGTGACAATTTGAAATCATCAGGGTACCTTCCCTCCCCCAATTAAGATTCCTTCCCATTCACTGCATCCTGAAAACACCCTTAGTAAAAACAAACTATGTTGACACTGAGCAAGAATTTTAGAAAGGTATAAGTAGGATGGTGCGTCTGAGGGTCTGCAGTGTGCTGAGGTTGGCATCTTATTTTGTTCTTGTCCTTAAATAAACTCTTCTGTATTGGGGAAACATCTTCATTTTTTTCAGATTCACATCGCAGAAAACCTCTTGTAAATGCAGGCACTAAGGGATGAAGACACACATACACACAGTAATTTCATCTAATAAACACACCATCCCATTGAACCAATAGTAAAGGATTTGAGTTACTTCATGTCAAGACATGAAAATATGCAAAAAGTATTAATGTATATGCTGAGTATGATACACACCCAATTAAATTTAAATAGGATTAGGGGCTATTAAGGTGCATTTCATGCTCCTAGCACCTTTACTTTTTATGGTTCACAAGATATCCTCGAGAAAAGGGACTATCCAAAATGTCATGTGATTCTGATGTTGTGGGTTGGGAGATATGAGGAGGAAAATGTCTGTATAACAGTGCCCCATAGTCACACTATAACAGTACCATGCTATAACTGTATAACAGTGACCCATAGGCCAAAATGTTGTAATTTCTGTCTGTTACAGACCAAAAAAAGACAAAAATTACGATTTCTTCCAGAGTAGATCAAATTTCCAATGCAGGTAAGATTTGACACACATACTAACTTGCGCCACACAGTTCAGATGCATAAAAAATCTCAACTCTTTGAGGCAAGTCATGGACAAAGGATGTGATCCGACAATGTGAAATCAAATGTGTGTTCTTTATATGTGCACAAATACACAAAAACCCAATCAACAAATGGTGTTATATCCTCTCCAAGTAACAGAGCACATTGTCCAGAAAAATGCACCCCAATTTAAAAAAAACCCAACCATTTTTGCACATTTAGATGCTTAAAAGGTATTAAATCACACCACCTTAAGTGAATAAACCCAAAAGCCTTTTTACACAATAAAAAGATGGTTTAGTAATTTTTCTATCATGCTTATTCAAACAATTCTCTACATGACCAAATAGAATAGGCAGGCCAAGATTAAAAATGGTGTGTATTTGTTTTAGTTTCTTTATCAGAGGTTTTCAACAACCAATTCGAGTGCAAATTTAGAGAAATTTGTACCCTCCGAAAATTTCCTTGTGTCCCTTTAAGATAGAAATTTTTTTTGGATTGTCCCTTAGCTGTTAATACAAAGCGATTACCTTCCTCCCCACCCACCCACCCACACCCCTCAATAACATTATACATACACAAATACATACAAGGATGAGAGGATAAGAAACTATAGCTGGTCGACTTTCATACAAGGGACAATTCACACAGCACAAGATCACAAGTTGTATAACATGGATACATGGAAGGAAAAAAAAATTACAGCGTCTCAAAATGCCTTAACTTCTTCGTAGCTGCATGCTTTTGGTATTTTCTTTACAAAATACTAGGTGAAAATTTTAACGTACTATCATTTTTGTAAGAAAATTGAACTTATTACATTCGGGTGATTGAGCCAAATTTTAAGTAACACCCACAATCGGATAAAAAAAAATTATGAAAATGCCCAATCAAAACACTACTGAAGTCTAATTGTGTTGTGCCAAACCACCAAATTGTTGTATCTTAAAATTACCAACTGTGTATTAGAATGAGAATTTACATTAGGTGAACTACTACCCATCTCAAATATTGATATCAGGATGACATTTATTCACATAAACCAAGCCCACCACATGACTTGTTAGGATGTTATGTTCTAGCTGAATAGTTATTCTTCAATAATGCGTAACATTAAAGCTCTTGCACCTGAAAGATGATGATTGGGCGGATGCTGACGACGGAGAAGATGATGGCGGTGTGTTGTGGTGAGAGTAGGGGAGTTCTCTGTTGAGTGACCTGCATAAATAATCAGAAATGACAAGTGAATTATACACTTTGTTATTATAATAAAATAAATACCAAGAAAGAGATACTACCACAAGGGACATGAGATATCATGGCCAACGATTACAATATGTGTCGTAGACGGGGACACAGAAAAAAAAAAAGGGAGAGGATTATTCAAAAGAAGGAACAAATATCAGTCTTAAAATAACAACAATGCAGGGATCACAAAAATACATATCACATTCAGAGGGGAAGATGGGACTTTAGTTATACAGGAGCAAAATTATCATAGACCTGTTTTGCTGCATGAGGGTGGGTGTGGGGTAGGAGATAACAGCCCTACATCATATGGCAAAATATGTTGGCCACAATTGGATAAAAAATGCCACAGAAGTCCTTATTCAAGCATGATCAGAGCACCACTGATTTTGTACATATGTGTTTGGCTTGTGCCATGTTGTGTGCATGTGATGTGTGATATAAGTCTATGTGTGTATTTGGCATGTACTAAATTCTATACAATCATTATCTCGGTAGATTAGATAGCACCCCCACTTTTTGTGCAAAAAAGATCATTTTCAGTCAACTGCATCCAACAAAGGGTCCCAAGAATTATGTTTGCTGGTGAACATTGCTTTGAATGTGGAAAATGTGGTTGCTAAAAAATCCAATAATGTGAAATAGCTTTGTTCAGTAGATACCAGCTAATTGAGCATAAACTACAATTATATTTTCACACAAGATTGCCAATTTAGAGTTGAAATATTGCTATCTTCAGTAGACAATACCTAATAATGTGGAATACATCTTCAGCAGAAAGTATCCAACTCATCTTCAGTACATAGCATCAAAGTTCTGTGTATGATATGACTATATTTTCAGGAGACACCACCACATACAGTGTGTAATAATTGCTATCTTCAATAGACAATACCCAATAATGTTAATTAAAGCTATTTTCAGTAATATTGCCATCTTCAGTTGGTAGTTTCCAATGTGTAACATTTTGGTAACTGGTAACTGGTTGTCTTTCTCTTCTCTTTTGGTTGCAGTATGTTTGAATTTCTATATACTTTTAAAAATTATTCTCATTACTACATTATACTTAAATACCTGAATAAGCATAATTCTTAAGTCACTACACGGACAGCATATCTTCAGTATTGTCTTCATATGTACCATACTATAGTATTTTCTTAATTTTTGTTGACCCCCTGGAAATGACCCCCTGGAAATAACCCCCCTCCCTATTTAGGGGGTGCGTTCAGGATTCGGCCTTTTTACCAAACATATTCTTATTCCTCATAAAATTCTGATCTAGAAAAAACACATGAGTTAAACTTTCCTTCCAGGTGATACCTAGCTCATTTTAGCCTGGACTAATCAGGATCAACTCAAATTTTATGAATAAGCTTTTCTCAAGGATATCTAGTGAACTATTATTAACAAAACAGAAGGTGCTGGAATTACAAAATACACCTTTAAGTATTGCAAATATCAGTTGACAATTTGCAATGAATGTGGCATATTGCTAGCATCAGTAGATAATACTAAATCATGTTAAATGTTAGCATCTTCAATAAACAGTATCCAATGGGTGTGGAAAATTACCTTCAGTAAACAGCAACGAACTGTGTTACAGATTGCTATCTTATATCAACAGTTCCCAAAAAGAGTTTGGACTATTGCTATCTTCAGTAAACTGCAACAAATTGTATTAAATATTGCTATCTTTACTCAACAATTCCTAATGAGCCTATAATACTGCTATCTTCAGTAGTCAGTACAAAATTATGTTAAATATTGCTATCTTAAGTTGACAGCTTCTGATGAATATGTAATATAGTTATCTCCAGTAGACAGTAACAAAGTGTGTTAGATTTATGCATCCAATGTATCCACATATTTTTATTATAACAATACGCAGATGCATGAATGCATTGTTGTTGATTTAATGAACCATTCTGTAACATGTTTGAATCCCTTTCAACCACAAAAATCTTATGAAAACTTATTAATATCGTGTATAGAGAAAGATAATTATTATCACTATAATAAAGAATGTTCTCAGTTCGACAGAGTCCCAAATGTGACGAACAATGTGTAAAATTAATTGACTCCTGTACAAGGAGATACAGTGAGTTGTTAAAATTGCTATATTCCGCTGACAAGTTCTGAGTCTGTAACATTACTATCTTCAGTTTACAACACCAAACTGTGTTAAATATTATTTTTAATCAACAATTTCCAAAGACGGTGGAATATTGCTATCTTCAGTTGACAGTTTCAAATGAGTATGTAATATTGCTATCTTCAGTAGACAGCACAAACATTTGTTAAATTCTACTCTCTTTAGTCACCAATTCCCAATGAATGTAGAATATTGATCTTTAGTTTACAGTTCCAAATGAGTGTAATATTGGTATTTTCTGTAGACAGCATCTAATTACATTAAATATTACCATCTCTAGTCAACAATTCGATTTGATATAACCAAGCGTTTGAAAAATATTAGTTTGGGTAGATAGCATCCAACTCTTTAATATGGTTTGGTAGTGTCTTGGTCACTACTAATGGGTTATATATACCCTTCAAAAGAGCAAACAAAAGTGGAGAGATATTTGTTATTGAAAGGATTGAAGGAGTTGCAAGAACGAGACTTGTGGCAGACAGGCTGAAGTCATGTGATAGATTTTTGCTGGCTTCTGATTTGGTATTATGTGCGGCATTGTAAATGTAGCACAGGAAATAAAGATGGAAGCTTCCATGGTTGCGGTACAGTTTGTGTACATTTGTCAGAATAAATCTGGATTTTTTTCACAAGGGATACTCCAATGACCAAGAAAACCATCTGGTACATCTTAATTAGGGATATTTCATTATATGTGCGATCGAGGAATTACTCGTAATTGATGCATGACCCTACTTACACACATAGTTGTACAGTAAGAGCACAATACAAGAGTTACACAGAGGAATTAGTTCATTACCGAGTAAATAACCCATGTATCGAGTAATTATGATCAATTTAGATCGTGCTAAGACAATTTCATAGTTTTCCGCTTACAACCACACCATGTTGGAACATTAGACGAATCGTTCCTTTTAGTCGCCTCTTACAAACAGCAGGGAATACATAGGGCCTATTCTTTGCCACAGGCCCACAGAGGGATCAAGGGTTGCAGCCAGCTGTCTGTGTAATACTGCTCTCGTAAGTAGATAGCAGTATTACATACACAATTGGATGCTATCTTCAGTAGATAGCAGTGAAGTCTGTAGTATTACACTATCTTCAGTAATATGTGCTGTCAACTAAAGACAGCATCCAACTGTGCATGTAATAGTGCCACCTTCAGTATTATTACATACACTATTTTCAGTAGCAGTAGACAGCACCCACCTCTCTATGTATTACTACCCTCTTCAAGTAGACAGCATTCAATTTTATTAAACATCTTCAGTAAAAAACATCTCAGTTGATAGAACCTGTGTAGAATACAACCACCTAGGATATAGCTTCCAACTGCGTATGTAATAGTACCATCTTCAGTATATGGTAGTATTACTGTGTATGTAAATTACTATCATCTTAGTTGATATCATCCAACTGTGTATGTAATACTGTTATAGTGCAGCTGATATCATCCAACTGTGTATGTGATACAACTATCTTTAGTACATAGCATCCAACTAGCATCCAACTGTCCAGGTTGATTGATGGCCGACCTGTGAACACGCATATGCACGTCGCTCCGATCTCAATATGATTTTCCAACTTAATTATATATGTGCCACCACTGGATTTCTGAGATTCACTTTTGATGAACTAATACTGTTATTTAACTACATTTGATCATTATTTTGAGTATTTATGGAGACCAGACGAAGGAAATATCCGTGTGAAAAAACTGACAGTGAGCCGAAACCCACATCGAGTTCACCGCTGCGGTCCACCATGGATCACCGCGAATCCGCTCTTGAATGAAGATGTTGACAAGGGTCCTAGCAACCGGCTTAGACTATATAGCATTTCAACAGACTGTACTGAAATCTATAAACCAATTATTGAAGGGCCAGCAGAAAGAATTAAAGAGTGATTTTGAAGAATTTAAGAGGACATAATCCGTACTGTTGAATTCCAAGCTGATGAAATCAAGGAACTGGCAAAATATGTTCAAAATATAAATGAGGCAAGTTCAATCTTACAAACAATTTAAGCAGTAAATGATGGCAAGTGAGCACACAGAGAAGATATTTGAGACGTAAGTGATCATACTAACCGAGTAGAAAGATCAACTAGGAGAAATAACTTGAGAATTTGAGAAGAATTGGTTACCCTGAACTGAATCTGAAATAATCAAGGATGAAGTCGATGGTTTATTATGGCTAAATTTGAATTTTCTTTATGGAAGGGAAATTGAGCGAGTTGCACCGTGACGTAAACGGGGATCAAATGGCCGCCCACGTCATCATTCTTATGAAACCCTGGCGATATAGGAGACAAGTTAATATTGATTAAGAACGTAAACGGGTGTTGAAAAGATGTCAATAAAGGATTGTGGACGACTTAACAAAGGTGGAGTTGGACGAAAAGAGAAAATGGAAAGAAGAAGTCAGTGATTGTACAGAGCAGGAAAACTAGATTGAGTTTACAGGATGGAATGTGAGGGACCGCATGGTAAACAGGCTGAATTCTACAACAAAGGAGGCTGTCAAAAAATCCCCCAAAGAAAGCTGTGGTGGCTGAGGGTTTTCATCCCTTGTAATCCATAGGTGTCAATTGCTGTCTTCTTCCTTTTGAGAAATGTGAATAGTAAAGTAATAACTAGGCCAAGTGCACTGAAAAGAAAGCAATCCAGTCTAATATTATTCAAAGCTTGGTCAATAATGATGATCGTTGGATTCACCCTTATTGATTGTCATTATTGTCAAAGTTGCGTGCAAAAGCACGAATACAAATGAACTATTCGTTAGCACAGACAATAGATTTATGCAGATTAATCATGGATTTCTTTTGTTAACTATTACATCAGATGTGTGATTATATCTGCTTGAACAATATTACATACAGGGTGTTTGAAACTGTTTTTTTATATATGAATAATCATATGGTGAGAAATTATCAAAAAACTAACTAGTCTTGATGTAGGTTGAACGTTATTTTCTTATGTGATTGATCACATTTGTGAGAAATTATAAAAAATTTCTGACCCTTGACGTAGTATTGAATGAAATTATTTTGTTGATGTGAATAACATATTGTGAGAATTATAAATTTTATATTCGCTCTGATTTGCTAAGGGTATTGAAATTAATTTCTTTGATGTTAATAATCATATTGTGAGGGATTAAAAAAATTAATATCTGATTTTCATGATTATGTTATATTGTGAGGAATTATCAAAAATAGTTACTAGATCTTGATGCAGTATTTGAAATGATTTTCTTTGATATGATCAATCATATTATAAGAAATTAGTCAATATATATAGTTATCTTGATTGTAGTGTTTGAAATTATTTCTTTGTTGTGAATAATTATATTGTGTTAAATTATCAAAAGCATACTAGATCTCGATGCAGTGTTGAAAATTATTTGCGCTGATATGCATAATCAAATTGTAAGAGATTATCAAAATATATCTGGATCTTGATGTAGTATTTGAAAGTCTATTCTTTGTGAATAATCATATTGGGTAGTAATTATCAAATATTTATAGATCTTGATGCCGTACTTGAAATAGTTTCTTGATGTGAATGATCATTTTGGGGCAATTATAATTAAATAGATCTAGATCTGTTTGGAATTATTTTCTTGCTGTGAATAATCATAGTGTGTGAATGAAATTATCCCAAATTATCTGGATCATGAAGTAGTGTTGTGAAATTATTTCCTTGATTGTGAAAAAGTATGTTGTGAGAAAGTATCAAAAAATCATACTAGCATTCTTAATTCTAGTTTTGAAATTATTTCTTTGTTCGGAGAATCCTTTGCATGTGAGAAATTATCAATTATAATCTTGATCTTGATGCCGTACTTGAAATTATTTTCTTTGATGTGAATAATCATGTTGTGAGATTACTATAAAAAAACAAATCATATCTAGTGAATAATCATATTGTAAGAAATTATCCAAATATCTCTGGTCATGATGTACGTGTATGTTTGTAATTCTTTGAGTGAAGTCATGTTGTGAGATATTATCAAAAATCATACTGATCTTAATCATAGTGTTGGAAAATTATTTTCTTTGATGTGAGTAATTCATGCTGTGAGAAAAAATTATCAAATTAATCTTGATCTTGGGCGAGTATTGGAAATGTATTTTCTCTGATGTGAATAATTGTGAGAAATTAATACAAAAATATATTTGGATTGATTGCGTATTTGAAATTGTTTTCTTTGAGGTGACTAATCATGTTGTGAGAAAGTATAAAAAAAAAAACAATCGGATCTAGATCTTGATGCAGTATTTGAAATTATTTCTTGGTGTTTTTTTGAATAATCAATTATGATTAAATTATCAAAAATCATAACTAGATCTTGATCTGTGTTTGGAATTATTTCCTTTGATATGAATCATTAGGTTTTTGAGAAAAATTATCAAAATTATTCTAGATTCTTGATGCTGTATTTGAAATTATTATTATTTTATGTGAAGAATTATACTGGGAATGAATCAAAAATCAATCTAGGTCTTGATGCAGTGTTTGAAAGTAGGAATAAATTCCATACTGTGAGAGACAATAATAAAAAAAAATAATCTAGCCATCTGATGCAGTGTTTGAAATTATTTCTTTTGACATAGGAAAATCATTTGTGAGAAATTATCAAAAATCATATCCGGATCTTGATGCAAAATTTAGAAATATTTCTTGGATGTGGAATATCCTATTTTGAGAAATCATAACAATCATATTGATACGGTGGTTGATTTTTTTTTCTTGATATGAATAATATTTGTTGTGAGAAATTATCAAAAAATATATCAAGTTTAAAAAACAAAACATTTTTGTTTAAAAAGAATAAAATAAAAAATTATATAGTTTGGACTTCTTGCTTGGTGACAATACCTTTCGTTTTTCTTTGTGTGTCTTTTTTTTTGAGATCGGATGATGCTGGCTCGTGCTATTATGTTTGCATCGACCCTATTTTTCAAAAGACAAACCTTATTAATTTATCATTTCTCTTTTTTTTTTTGATTAGTTTTGGTGTTTTTAAACTTTTCATTGCTCCCAGAAATACACTCTTTCAAATACCACCACGATTAGAAACCCCACGGGAGTCGGTAATTACATTGTTTGCAGGAAGGGCGGCGATAGACAGTGACCAATTTATTGACAACACACTGGTGATGCAACACAAGCATTTCCAGTAGGAAATGGGGGACTTAAACCGTGCCAAACACAAAATAGGGAACCAATGCCATTGCCAATCTCAAGAAAACTACGCCAGAGGCTGGTTCATCCCCCCTACCCATACAGGGTAAGGTTTACCCAAGGCAAAACAGTATGCATAGGCCGAAGGAGGGATATCCGCCCCTGGACAAGCCAAACCAAGCCACCAACCTGTGGTGCACCCATCAGTGCACCCACCCTGAGGGGACCCCAAAACCCAGTACCCAATTGGGTGGGAGGGTGGGGATTTCCGGAACCCATACCGCACTGTCTGCCTCC